>CAWUFQ010000617.1:0-42500 GCA_963921405.1 Cepaea hortensis
TATCGAAATGTACACACAGTGCTATTGGCACGGTCGGACGAGTGTTGAACGTATGGGCTCGTCGCCTGCACAGGTGAGGGACAGACTGGACACGTATTCTGCGTACTCCATTCTTAACCCTTTGAAAATAAAGATTGTTCGTTCGTTCGTTGTCTGTATTGCTATAGATGGACACAAATGTCTGGACACGATAACTATCAAGTGAAGTGTACCGCGGGAAGCGGAGAAGAGGAAGACCATGACGGGGATGAAGCAGATAATCTACACAAGACAGCAACAGATGTAAGACAGCTGGGGTGTGGCAGTGAGCACTTTCGAAATAATGTTACTCGGCGTTTAGTTATGTACCTGACGGGGCACTGTATGCATATAATCGATTATCATATGACGTAAGGACAAGGACGCTTCTACATTCTTGGGGTGTTTAAGGAATATGGTGCTAGACTCATGTCCTGTATAGAACAATCGACACTTGGATGCAGATGTGGCCAGTATCACGTAGCCCGCCTTGACTTCCCCATACAGTTATGACCTGACCCTGGTAGACACATTATATCGGACACGGGGCGATATCTATAAATTTACCACACAATTCTATTTCGATGTCTTCAAGGATTTCAGAGAAATTGTCTTTTCTGATGATTACACTGTAACAAATTGTATACATTACCTTGAATAAGATATTCCAACAAGATACCTTCCTTAGGTATTTATAATGCCCATGTTAAACATTGCCACAGTGAGTCATTTGCTATTGATTATTTTTTATGCTTTTTAATGCTTATTGTTCTTTTGTTGTCAAAAATGTGCTTCATAAGTGATGTTGAATGAAATAATTTATGAGAGGAAATAGAGAAGAAGGGCAGAATATCAGACGGGCCTGCGTGCCCAATTCTTAACCCTTTGAAAATAAAGAGTTTCGTTCGTTCGTTCGTTCGTTCGTTCCTTCGTTCGTTCTTTCCTCTGTGCCTTACCCTGTAGTTTTGCAAGCTGTAACTCAATTTTAAATTGTGATGTTAGCCCCATTACATGGAATCGCAAGTGAAGGGATTGGTCAGCAGGCAGTGCTGAGTGGAAAGCGGCCTCACTAATTTCTTGCAATCATCTAAAGACAAACTGCTCACGTGGCAGACATGATATGTGCGCTCTAGCTGTAGTAGCCGGGTCAACATCACAGTACGATCAGCTGGATTTAAAAGTTGACTTCTCGTTCAGAAAGCATTGGCAAACTACAGAACGTAACATTGCCTAGAACATCAACTTGCGGTGGATCGCACCGTTTGGCAAAGGGGATGCACATTTTTTAATACTTTAATCTAATGACAAACAAGCAGTAACAGGGCATACTTGCGGGTCACGACTAATGTACACCACTGTATTTTATTATTCAGTACACACTCCTGGTCTATTCATGAATCATAAGCTGGCTAAACAATTGTAATAGTCTAATCACGTATTCTAAAAAAAAAAACGCAAATAACGTTGAAGACTCGAAACCGAATGTAAACTAGTAATATCGCCACAAACACGTGAAACAGCAGGCTTAATTAACTAACTTCTAAAAACATAACACTACCGGATAAAACACACTTGAGTGGGAATTTTTTCGATGTCGAGTTTAAGTGTATTTTAAGTACTGTTTCTGAAAAGTTGCAGTGAATCACTACCTGTTTCTCGCGTCCCGGTCGGATGGGAATTGTAAATTTGTTTGCGCACACACATAAATCGACGTACTGCCGACCACATCAGCCCTCCAGTGCCGTTTGGTCTATACAAACATGGGTCTGGCAGATATGTCCATAGCGCCTTAGGGACCCTTTTCTCACAGAAAAAAATACAAGCCGGCCGAAGCCTAGTGACAGAACGCTCTCTTGCGTGGTCATGGGATCAATCAGCATGGACGCGAATTCGAATTTTAAAATATTGATTTGGTCTGTCAGGTAGCCCCAGCCTGACATGGGCACTAGGGAATGTCTTGGACAGCGAAGCAGGGTCCGGCCGCCAGCGTTAGACCGACAACATCACCCACCGGGTACTGACTGGTCTACAATATACGTTCAGCACCATATGTAATATACAAGTTAGCGTCAGAGGTCACAAATTGTGAGAATTGTATGGATGTTTTGGCCTGGCCATGCGGGGGTGCGGGGCGGGGGGGGGGGGGGAATGAACAGACTGATAGGCTGGCAGGGAATGCACCTCTTCATGATAAATTGCCTATGGACAAGGGGGTGGGGGGGGGGTGGTAATGCGTTTGTGGGACCAGGTGGAGAAGGCGAGCGAACAGACTGAGAACCCGTATGTGGAAAGAATTGGATTGCTGGGGATGGGTAGGGGAGTAGTATAGTATGTGGTTTTGCCACCTCAGATTCCGGATTTAATCCGGAATATTTCTTTATATAACCTCTATGTGACGTCACACGATCCGGTGAAAAATGGATCCGGATTCTAAATGGGGAGTCAAAGGGGTGTAACTCATTTTTGGTCTTATTACATCCCTTTAAAAGTCGGTGATCGGTGAGTGTGCGGGTGGCGGACGGTGGGGTCGGGCGTGCGTGCGTGCTCGGGTACATGGTGCGCGGGCGGTCGGTGTTCGAATCCAATAAAATATATGAAAAATACGACCGTTAACCGTTCTACAAACTGTCGGTTGTTTTTCCTGTACCTAAAATACCATACATTAAAGCCGTCTCCTAATCTTTTTACGCTATGGTAATCACGGATTACAGGTCAACCTTGTCGCCACAGCCTGCTACAAGGGCAGCGCGTGATACGTGTAATGACGCACGTATATTCTACGTGATCAATCTTTGTACGGTCAGTAATTTTGACCAGGTTAAAGTCCCTATTCAGTGTACCGGGTGCGTGATATTTAAGCCGGATTAGGGGACAATAGCAATTGTAGTTAATACTCAGAATGTCCCCTGCGTTGTTTCTTGTAGCAAGGTGACTCAGCTTAGGGAACAATATCACTTTTATTAACACTCAAAGTGACCTCTGGTTTGTTTCCTGTTTCCTGTAGCAAGGTGACCTGTTATTGTCTAAACAAGTAACCAGCAAACTGCTGACGTGGCATAAAAGTTGTATAAATATTAAGGGGGCTGCCGTGATATTTCATTTTGCAAAGTCTCAGTCCTCAGGTGAGCTACTTGTTGTGACTGTATATTTTCTCTATACAGGTTTGCTTCATGGCTGATCTTGGTATTATATTTTCCTTCTATGTAGTACTCCAATACTCTAGTGGCAATGGACAGTTTTTTATTTTGCTCTTTTACCTTTGTTTTTCATCATGTCGATTCTTATTCTCTCGTATAATTGTTCAGTTTCAACTGTTCAAGAATATTCCCGTGTTTGTTCCATTTTATTTCCTTGTGATAAATAATACTACAGGTACCTTAGTGTAATTATTATTTGTATCTTCTGGATCCGTGCTAAGATAAATACACATGTCAAAAAAATTTAAAATTTTTAAAAGTTTCAAAATGTCAGAAACTGAAAGTTAAGCAATCACCATGCGTTCAAAGTGTAATAAACTTAAGATTTCAACCAATTTTAACAAATTTCAAAAATTTCAAATTTTTTTTTAAAGTTTCAAAAGTTTCAAATTGTCGGAAACTGATAGTTAAGTAAGCACCATGCGTTCAAAGTTTTAAAAACTTAAGATGTCAATCAATTTTAACCAATTTAAAATTTTTTTTTAATTTAAAAAAGTTTTAAAAGTTTCAAAATGTCGGAAACTGAAAGTTAAGTAAGCACCATGCGTTCAAAGTTTAAAAAACTTAAGAATTCTACCAATTTTAACAAATTTAAAAAAGTTTAAAAAATTTTAAAAATTTTAAAAAGTTTCAAAATATCAGAAACTGAAAGTTAAGTAAGCACCTTACGTTCAAAGTTTTAAAAAAATGAAAGTTTTCAACCAATTTTAACAAATTTAAAAAAGTGTAAAAAATTTTTAAATTTTAAAAAGTTTCAAAATGTCAGAAACTGAAAGTTAAGTAAGCACCTTACGTTCAAAGTGTAAAAAACTTAAGATTTCAACCAATTTTAACAAATTTTAAAAAGTTATAAAAATGTTTAAATGCTTCAAACAGTGTCAAAGTTCAGGAAGTAACCACTGATCACTACAGTATTTTGTTTTGCTGTCTTTACAGATTGATAACTTTGCTAACATGGAGGGAGAAGTCTTTTGAGCTGTTTATAACCAGAGAAAATCTCAACCAGTCCGACAAAAGGCAACATTATCACAGACATACAGGTTTTTTTGATGTGTGTGTTTTTTTCCCCGTCACATCACCACTTCTCTGCCTCGTCTATACTTGTTTATGTATATGTCTTATGAAACATTAGTCTTTTATCATGAACATGAATGATCACTAACCTGTCTTATTTCTACAGCTATGTATTGTTTACTTGCCGTTCACTAAAGAATTTTGATTTGTTTTCTACAGACTTAAACTTTGCTAACACTGGAAGTATCGTCTTGAGCTGTGTATAACTGAAGAAAGCTTGATACAACTATAACTGTGAGCTCGACACAACTGCTATTTTGTCACTCTCGGTACAAGCGGACATTGTCTCAAATATAGGTACGTGTGCTAGCTGTTTTACTCATTGTGTGTTGAATATATTAAACGAAACATCAGTATATCACTATCTCTGCTGTCTATATGCCTTCACACTGTGTCATTGTATATATTATACCAAGGTACCTATAACGTCACTAACTTAAGCTTCCTTAATGTTATAGCGCTCACACACACGCACGCACGCACGCACGCACGCACACACATACACACTTATTCCATTCTTCTGCTTGGTGTCTCATGCAAAGGTGTTTGGTAATTTCAACAGACTGTCGTGTTGCATCACTGAATAGTATCTACCAACAAGGAGAGCCATCAGCGCAACAAGTGGCCGAATTGTCATCACAAAGGTGGTCTGGATAGTACAATCAGGTTGGTTCTTTATTACTCTCTCTCTCTCTCTCTCTCTCTCTCTCTCTCTCTCTCTCTCTCTCTCTCTCTCTACTATATGTAAATAAATATAATAAAGGAAAATTTAAGAGTATTGGAATTTCACAGCTGTTTTTTGTAAAGTGTACAACAGTAAAGTTAAATCATTAAAAATCTTGAGAAATTTTAACGATGCCTGAGCATTTCAAATATAAAAGTCACAATTAAATATTCCGATATAACTAAATAGATATTGAACACTAAATATATAAGGATGTCAATACCCAGCATTTAAAATATAAAAGTCACATTTAAATATTCCAATATAACTAAATAAATATCGAACAGTAAAAATATAATATGTAAACGAAAACATTTATATAATGAGCATTTAATATGTGTTATGTGTTGTGTATTTTTTCTCTTCAGATACTTGTGTGCCGTAATCAGATCAGTGTCTTCAACCATAAAAGATGGCTTCAGCAAGAACCGACATGTCCAACACAAAGAAAGGTCATTTGTGTATCATTTGTGGGAAAGTATTCACAAAGAGTCATAATCTTTCCAGACACATTTGGACCATCCATGAAAATACGCAACGGGTGTCTTGTCCTACGTGTGGTAATCTTTTTAAAAGTCAAGACGATCTACAACATCATATACGAACACTTCACGGGATACCATCATCATCGTCATCATCATCATCATCAACAACCTCATCCCCATCATCAACAACACCCTCATCATCAACACCCTCATCATCATCAACGTCATCACACAAACGTAAAGCAGATACAAACACCATTAAAAAACAGAAGCACCCAGCTAAAAACCAAAAACAAGAAAACATACTTTTCGAACTCGTAGACGAGGAAGCCGACATATTGTTTTATGAAGAAATGGAGACTATATATAACCTACCCAAGGACGTCCAACAAAAATATAAAGAACACTGGACAGCCATTAGGACTCATCAGAACATCCACAAGCATATATCGACATACAATTTTTTTCATCGACCAGATTCAACACAATCAATAGATTGGACTAACAAGTTAGAGGCAATATTTACTAGCCAGACCAGTAGATTCAAAATTAACTACAGCCACTACATCATATTAAGACACATGGAGACAAAGGACCTTAGCTTTTTACATGCCTCATCGAACAACGCCTGTGAATTAGACTTCCCCATATTAATCAACAACAAACAAGACTTTGACGAATTTATAGAGATAGTTAAGGAAAGCGACATGTTTAACTATGCATTACACAGTAGGCCTGACACCAAATACATTGTAGAGACGATTCCAGCGACTAGTGTTTACATATATCACATGACAGAAAACCCCATCGGCTGCTGTCTAGAAGACATACCATTGCACATCACTCAAAACAGGGCCATCAACACACTGCAACGCGATGCAAACCATGCTACACATTACACCGATAATCTCTGTTTCTTTCATTCTCTGGCGTTATTCCAGGGTGAGAATATAAAGGCTCTTAGTACACCCACTCAAAAGTTAGCACATCGGTGACAGATATCCCAAAATATAGAGTCTCTAGATAGGTTTCCCGGAGTTATGTTAGTTGATATCCCTAATTTAGAAAAATGTTTTTCCCTTAATATAGATATTTTTGAATACGACGACGCACAGTCCCTATTCCCAAAACTTAGGGGTGGTGGTAGTTATGATAAAACATTAAGATTGCTAGCTTATAGAGACCATTTTATGTATATTAATAACATTGACAGAGTAGCTAGGTCCTTTTCTTGTCCTGGTTGTGGGAAGATATGGAGGGGTTTCTGGGATATGGATAGACACTATAAAACCTGTAGTGGAGGCAAAACCAAACATGCCTATAAAGGTGGGGTATACAGTGTGACCGAGACCATATGGGAAACTATCCCGGCCCACGGGATAGACGTAGATACGGACTTTGTGTATCCCTACAGAGCCACCTACGACTTTGAGTGTTATTTTGACACTAGCACTCTCCCAAAGGAAACCAAGTCCACAAAATTCTTAGGTAAACATGTCCGTCTTAGCTGTTCAGTGGCGTCAAATGTCCCTGACTTTACGGACCCGGTTTGTTTTATCACAACGGGTGACCCTCTGGACTTGGTGAAAAGGATGCTTGAGCATCTGACGCGGACTGCTGAGGCAGCTTATGTCTCACTATGCAAGAAATTTGATACTGAGTACACAGAGTTAGAGGAGTACCCCCATTTAGTCCAAAAGTTAGATGAGTACCTGAAAGTATTACCGGTCATTGGGTTCAACTCGGGGAAATATGATATCAACGTAATTAAACCTTATTTTATAGATTATTTCTTTCTGCCACTGGTGTTCCCTTTAAATATGTGGTAAAAAGTAATAACAATTTTATGAGCATCGCGTCAAAAAAAATAACGTTTCTAGACATCATTAATTGCCTAGCCCCGGGGTTTAGCTATTCCAAATATTTAGCGGCCTATGAGGTAGACGAAACCAAGGGGTCTTTTGTTACGCGTATATCACTTCATTAGATAGATTAAATGAGACTAGTTTACCCCTACACAAGGCGTTTTATTCACATTTGAAAAAGTCCAACATTTCAGATGCTGACTATGCTTACTGCCAACAAGTATGGAGCGAGCACCGTATGTCGACACTGGCAGATTTCCTTGTCTGGTACAATAATAAGGATGTAGGTCCCTTTATCGAGGAATTAGATAAGCAAGTTGCATTTTACAAAGAGTTAGGTGTAGATATTTTTAAAGATGCCATCTCAGCTCCCAGGGTAACTAAGAAATATATGTTTAAGACCATCCCGAAAGATGTTTCATTTTCTTTATGCGGCAAGACTGATAGTGGGCTGCACACCACTATTAGAAAGAACATTGTTGGGGGTCCCTCGATCATTTTTCACAGATACCATGAGGTAGGTGAGACTTTGATCAGAGGAGTGAACAAAGTGAAATCCATTAAGGGGTATGATGCCAACGCTCTTTATCTGTGAGCCCTTATGCAGCCAATGCCCACAGATTTTCCTGTAATACGAAACGCAGAAGATGGGTTCAAGCCCCATAAGGTTGGTTTTTACACAGTGCAGTGTAGAGAGTGGTTGGCTTGGGTGTCCCATAGTAACAACATAGAGCTTAAAACCCAATTTAATGGCCGGGAGATGTCTCTAGGCAGCCGACACATTAGAGTTGATGGGTGGGATAAAAAGTCTAAAACCGTCTACCAGTTTCACGGTTGTTTGTGGCACGGACACCAAGACAGTGTGCTGACACGTGGTAAAATTGTTAACCCGGTCAACAAGAAACCTTTGGTATATTTGTACACCACAACGCTTGAAATTCGCGAGTATTTAGTGAAAGATGTCAATGTAAAAGTGGTGGAGATGTGGGAATGCGAGTGGCAGAAACTAAAAAAAGGCTGATAAAGACCTTAAGAGTTTTGCAGATGCGGCTTTTCCACGACTCAAACCAGACTAAGGCACATACCTCATTGACACACAGAAAATGCTCGCGGCTGTAAGAGCTGAGAATTTGTTTGGTCTAGTGGAGTGTGACATTCATGTGCCAGACGAGTTTAAATAGCGATTCTCTGAGATGACGCCTATCTTTAAGAACACAGAAGTGTCTAGAGCCGACATTGGTGTCTTTATGCGGCAATACGCCGAGTCACATAAGTTGTTGACTGCCCCACGTCAGACTCTGATAGGTAGTTATATTGGGGAAAAAATCTTGTTGGCCACACCATTGTTAAAATGGTATCTGACGCATGATCTAGTTGTCACAAAGATTTACCAGGTGATTGAGTATCAACCAGTACGTTGCTTTCAAACGTTTGGGGATAAGGTGTCTGATGGCAGACGTGAAGGTGACAGTGTTACTATCTGTATCATTAAGGCAGAGATGATGAAACTGTTGGGTAACGCAGATTATGGAAAGACACTAACCAACAAGGCCAAGCATACCAACGTTTCGTATTGTCGTAGGGCTGACACGGCAAAATTAATCAACGAGCCTCTATTCAAGAAGATGACCATGCTGTCAGATGATATATATGAAGTAGAAATGCTGAAGAAGACGACGGTCTGGGATCTCCCCCTCCAAATAGGTTATTTTGTGTTCCAATATGCCAAGTTGCGCATGTTAGAATTTTATTATGACTTTTTGGATAGGTTTGTAGAAAGGAAGGATTTCCAGCTGTGTGAGATGGACACGGATAATCTATATTTAGCACTTAGCAAACCGACTCTAGCAGAAGTAGTTAGACCCCATCTTCTGGAAGAGTTTTATAGAGTTTACAATAGGTGGTTCCCCTCTGAGACCTGTGATACCCATAAACAGTACTTTATTACTAGTAGAGGTAGTGTACCAGACTGTGTCCAGTGTAAAGGTAAGAAAGTATACGACAAAATAACCCCTGGTTTGT
Organism: Cepaea hortensis; assembly: GCA_963921405.1. NCBI lineage: Eukaryota > Metazoa > Mollusca > Gastropoda > Stylommatophora > Helicidae > Cepaea > Cepaea hortensis. The sequence goes on from CAWUFQ010000617.1 coordinate 9,386, forward strand.
TTAAGTTAGAGTATGAGGGGTCAGGGATGATCTCCTTGTGCAGCAAGACTTACCACTGCTTTGGAGACAATAACAAGACAAGCCCGAAAGGACTCACCAAACAACACAATTCCCACCTAGACAGAGACACATTCTTAGACGTACTTAACACAAAGACGGCAGCCGGTGGGACAAACGTAGGCTTCAAAACACAGGCTTCCTCGGTCTACACATATGAACAACATAGACAATCATTATCCTATTTTTACAAAAAACGTCAGTTACACAAAGACAACGTCACCACTTCACCATTAGAAATATAATACACCTTGTTTTCAAGACCTTCTCTGGCCACACATTTCAGACATACCTAATGTTAGTGTATATAATGTACATAGTTTTGTTACCTGTTTTCTACTAATAGCATATGTTCACGGTGGTCACTGTAAACGCCATGGCAGTTGTCTTATGAATATTGTTTGAATCAATGAATAATTTTATTTCTGTCTACATTTTATCATGTTTATGCGAACTGTAAATTTTATCATAAATACTTTTATGTGAACTGTATGTCACTTGTCTTATGAATATGTTTATGAATATTGTTTGAATCAATGAATAATTTTATTTCTGTCTACATTTTATCATGTTTATGCGAACTGTAAATTTTATAATAAATACTTTTATGTGAACTGTATGTCACTTGTCTTATGAATATGCTTTGTGTGGGGGACATAATATCACTGTTCGAGAGTTATGAAAATAAATAATACTATTATTAAACGGTGTTTGTTGGTTCTTTTTTAGTGTACTGGTATGGCAGCTGTTTTGTTTTTCCTATCTTGTTTTCATGTTTTCTTTTTATATGTAGTTTTTGTTTCTTCCTCTTTCTGGTTTCCATGTCGTTCTCGTAGTGAGAGACTCAATTTTATCTGTGGAAGACTTGATACATGCACAGAGAGACAATAACAAATTCACAAACACAAGTAACACATACACAATGGAACAGTGACAAGAAACAAAAAGCACAATGGAATACAGAGACAAGAACAATTTCGTATACACCAGTACAAAATCCCAATGGAATACAGAGACAAGTACAAAAAACATATAGTTAAAAAAACCACAACAAAATGTTTTCTGTTTTGTTTATTTTCACATAAAGACCTAGACACGTGGTTTGTTTTTTCTGATCTTCTTCTCTGGAATACAATTGTCTGAATAGGCTGGTTGGTAACTTGGTAAATATCGGTCACATGGCGTGTAGTAAGAGGCTGGCTGTTGGTAACTTGGTAAATATCTGTCACATGGTGTGTAGTCAGAGGCTGGCTGTTGGTCTCCTGTTTGTCGGGCTGACATCTAAGTATTGTAGTCAAAGGATGCGTCAAACATTTGGCTGTTGGATACATCAAACATCTGGTTGTTGTAGCTTGCTTGAAAGACTGGGGCAGCACACGGTACACTGTTGATGACTGGAATAGGGTGAATATCTTGAAGACAGTTGGTGGTTTCTTTTAATGGTTTGGTTTGATTAACTTGGCTGAGTCGATCAAAGTCAGCGATAATCTCACTCTGCATAGCTATTAACTGCTCAAATTCTTGCCGACTGAGTGTCATCCTCATCTTGGTTGGAAACTTGTTCTCGGATTCACCAAAAAAGCGACGGATGTGTAACGTGGTAGTTCCTCTATAGGATGAGACAAACACTGCCTTGAAACCAGCGCCCAAGGGTCTAACGGTCTCACCACCACGAGTCATGTAGACCCAGTTATCAGGCACAGTCTTGAGTTCAGTAGTCATCTTCGGAATGAATTACTGTTACCGACCGCGTGTTTATATATACTAGTGTTTGAGCGTAAACTGGTTTCAGCTAGTTTTAGTTTAAACGTCTCATGTTAAGTTCACCTTGTTTTGTGTAGGTGTCAGCTAGTTTTACGTCAAGCGTAACATGTTACGGTCACCTGGCTTTATGTATGGCGTGACTAAGCGTCCTACTACCCGATCGTTGAACCATTGTTTGTTTGAAAAGGTTCGGAGAATGCGGATCAGACTCGCCCCACGACCTTTCATCATGATGAAATAGATAGCGTAGAGGCCCCAGGCGTTACTTAATACGTCGTGTAATACACGTGTGTTATACATAAGTGGTCTGTCTGAGTGATGGTCTATAAACTTGAGGAGGTCGTCGTGTAACGGCGGCAGACCAAATGAATCAAAGTACTCACATTTACCTGAGCCATCATAATACAGGGCGATCCAGTGGGAACCGGGTTTATCGCTGGGGTCAGTGTTTACGACAAACGCCGCAGCTCTGGTTCTATCTAGGTGTCTAGGTAACTGATCTCGAGCGCAAACTCTAACCTGTAACTGACGCACACACGTATCAGCTAGTAGTATTCTGGTAATCTGTTCTGTGTTCATTATGAGGCGTAATCTGTTAGCACTTGTCTGGTCTTGGAAATTTTAATTATTCCGTCGTGCTCGGCGTAGACGATAACTTGTAATGGTTCTGGGGTGGGTGTGTTGAACTTAAATTCTAGTGTTAGAGGTCCCGTCCTCGGCATCTCAAACTGGTCTCCGTCCAGTAAACTGGGACTCAGATCAAAGGCATACAAATTATAACCATGTTTATATTGTGTATAGTCATATGAATTACCGGCGTCCTTACCCACCAGATCCATGGCTAGATTAGTACCAAAAAAAGCCCGCACGTATTGATTTCGTTCAAAGTCCATGATTAAGGGTTTGCTGGTGGCAGATCGTCCATCGACAGTTACGTTAAGATATGTCAGTCCAAAGGTTTGAAAATTATATGGGTTCTTGTTGTTGGCAGCGTTAAAAGCTGATGATGTAATAAGCCCAATCACGATGCGAGTGGGTGTTTGACTTATAAACAGATTGTCTTGGGTATGAGATAACATTCCTTGGGGGATAGCTAATGTTTTTAGCTCCACTCGCTTGATTGGTAGTTGCGCGTTGGTTCTCATCAAGGCTTTCTCGTGGGCGAGAGCAATGGCCGGGTTCAGTCTGGCTTTACGAACCACCAGCGTGGCATATGTTATAATGGATGAATAACCCAGTGCCCCATCGGGAGCCAAGAGGTTAAAGGTGGCTTTGGACGGAGTCAGCTTAATTTTCACATCCACACCGTTTATCATGTAGCGGTCTTGCACAAAAATGTAGGCGTGTAGTCGACCCATCATATCTATTTCTTGACTCTCGCTGGCTAGTTGACGTCGTGTTTTTAGTCCTTTGTTGTTATCACATTGCACATCATCGAGGCAGTTGGCTGTATCATAGTAGTAAATGGCGGCCGAGAGATGACTCTTCTTGGCTTCCTCACCATGGTTTAGTGTAGCTTCCATGTAGGCTCTATACGGATATGTATTTTCACTAGGGGTGATTAGCGTGTCGTTGAGTGAGACGTCTACTTGAGAAAACAGACTGTGGAGGTAATAGTTGACCGGAACGACGTCGGCAGTGGGTGGTAGATTGTCACCATTGGGTAGTGTGACTTTAGCTCTGACGTGTAAGAAAGTGTTAAACAGATCCAGATACTCTTCACTGGCACCAGATATAACAAATTCTATAGGTGCGCCTGGAGCTAGAGACGCGAGTGGGTGTATCTCCAAACACTGTCCCTCTTCTACCACCGTTTGAGTGGGTGGTACGCTAAACAGATCCAAACCAGAATGAAGACACTCGCAAGAGTTGGGGTGAATCAGAGCCATTATGCGAATATATCTGAGTGCTGTGGCTTCTTCTTCTTATGAACTCGATGGGGTGCGGGGGTCAGTTTTATACGTTTACTGGGTTCTCCGGGTGGCGCTGGTCGTCTCTTTCTTCTAATACCACTACCTGATTGGCTAACGTGATCGACCGCTCCACGCAGTAGACGCTGACCGGCTTGTTTGGCATGCTCTTTAAAAGATTCTCCAACGTTCCTGTCAGCTAAAGCATCTTGGGCCACTCGCAGACCCGTACCAACACCTACTCTGAGTAATGCCTTACCACCGGTCTTTAACCAGGGTAGAATCGTGCGACAGAGTCCACTGAAGAAACTACCGATACCACGTCCTCTCTGACTCCGACCACCAACAAACACCGGCATACCATGTCCAGCTTGATTACAGTAAAAGTTTTCGTACAGTCTTGGATTTCGACGTAACACCACATATTTCACCATTATTCTAGGTCTAAATGTTTCCGAGTGCGAAAATGTAACGTCAGCACTGAAGTTCCGGTAGTGAATGAAATCTTTATGCCCGTATCGGTGGTTAAAAGTATTTCCACCGTGTCGAAGGAGTACCGACTCAATGGTACATAGTGAGGTTTGTCGTAGGTGCGAAACACTGAGGCAGTGAGCTGATTCATGATAGGGACTGTCCTTAGTAGTGGGACCATGGCGTCTCCGACTGGTCTTGCCGCTATGAGATCGCAGTAGACGTAGAAATCTTGCAGGTCGTTATTCAGATCTACCGCCACTTGGCCTTCCATTATTGGGTTGGCATGCGATATCTTCGAGGAGTGAAGCCCTAATATATCTTTCAACTTTTCGCTAAATATAGCCACGGCCCCCCACTTCGAATATTTTCACGATGACTTTCTTTGAAACCTTGTCAGAATAGAATCTGACTCGCATCTGATCATCGACCTCCGACTCTTTCATTAGTCGATTCAGCTCCGTTATAAAAGCTGCTGGTGAGCTGTATAGACCTGGGGGACACAGTTTTCTGGAATGTCCTCTGGTTGGTGAGGTGTATCTTATCCACACTTCATGCTCTAGCACATTGCAGTAGTAGTTGGGAAATTGAATTTCGGCCAGACCCACTTCGTAATGTTGACTCACCTCAATAGTCTGCGGTAACTTGACGAAATAGTGACCTGGAGTATTATTGGGAAACATATTCGGCGAAGCATTGCTCGGTAATGTCACGTAAAAACTCATAATTTAGGATTAGGTAACATGTACCCCAGACAACTGCTTAGAAGTGCGATCCACAACTTGCCCTCGGGTGCGTCGACGCTGCCTCGACATAGATTGAATAATGAAACGCCAATGATGGTGTATATAACTACCATCTGACAGAAGAAGACAATCTCTAGCCGCGGTATTCGCTCTCCAAACAGCCACCAGAACGAGGTTCTTTCGCTGGGTGAGTTAATTTGTGGGTTCAATACCGTAGTCTCCCCGTTAGTTTCTTCCATTAGTCTCGGTATCTGGTTAAGTCTGAGACCCAACTGTTGAATGACGAATTATACCCGAACCATTTCACTAAATACTCTTTACCACCACCTCTCCTGGGCCTTTCTTGTAAAACTGTTTCGACCCGATACACTTGCTTATCTCCAACTGGTTGAAGCTCTTCACGGTAGAATGAGCCTCGCAGTTCCTCCCCCGAGTCGTCTTTTAGCACATACGTCACCGGACTGGTCTGGTTTATACGACTGACGGTAAAAAGTTCTTCAATCCACGAGGGTGTATACCCTTTTTTAAAAGGTTGTTTGGGTTGAGCCAACCTGACCCGATCCCTGGCTGTAAAATGAACTTTCCTTGATGCGGCTGTCTTCTGGTACATATTATTCCACACCTCTTCTTGATTGCTGTAGTTTACTTGCACGGGCGCCATGCGAATACTTCTGTGATACGAAAAGTTGTAGTTGCGGATCAGCTTATCTATCACGTCTACGTATCGAAGTGTATTAGTCTTGGTGAAATACCGCCACATTTTTTCTTTGAGGGTTCGATTGAATCTTTCCACAATGGCGGCTTTAACGTCTTCGTTCTCGGTCGTAAAGAAATGCACACCTCGGTCTTTCAGAAATGTTAAGAAGGTCCGGTTGACAAATTCTGACCCTTTGTCAGTCTGAAAATTTAACGGTTGTCTATCGGCAAATATTTTACCCACGACCTCCACTAACTCTTTCCCCGTCTTCTTTTGGATCGGGATGGCCCAAGCATATTTACTAAACACGTTGAGACACGTCATGTCTGGAAGATGGGTCAGGAACTTTTGCACAAAGACGGATTTTCCACTCCCCGTTGGCCCCGCAATCAAAGCCGTAAAAGGATGTTTCCATCTCGGATCCATGACTAATAATAACCACCTACCCATCAATGGCACACCTTTTATTGGATTCGACCACCGACCGCCCGCGCACCGCACACGCACGCACGCCCGACCCCACCGTCCGCCACCCGCACACTCACTGATCACCGACTTTTAAAGGGATGTAATAAGACCAAAAATGAGTTATACCCCTTTGACTCCCCATTTAGAATCCGGATCCATTTTTCACCGGATTGTGTGACGTCACATAGAGGTTATATAAAGAAATATTCTGGATTGAATCCGGAATCTGAGGTGGCAAAACCACATACTATACTACTTAGGGGTTCTGGAAGAATCTCAAAACTGAGAGGGAAGACCAGGAGAACTTTAAATCAGATAGCGATGGGAACAATTAGTAGTATGGCTCTTCGCTGGCTGTTGCAAGAGGAAACGGAGCACATATGGGAATGTCCTGAGTGCAATGATGTCGGTTCTTAACTCAATGGCTGTAGAGATGGGGTTTCTCAGGAAAATACAAAGAATAGTCCCACAAGAAGTAAATGAAAACCGTGAACTGGTTGGAGTAGTGTTTCCCAACGTGGGGCCCACGCCCCACAGGGGGGCAATTCGAATGTTAAGGGGGGCAATTTGAAAATGGATGAAATCGGCTGGATATAACAAAATGGGCAGACTTGAGACTGAAGTTAACTAAATTGGAACCTGACATAAAATCTCTTTGCAGCAAGCATCAAGCGCAAGGATCTAACTAAATTTAAATAATAAATAATTACTAATAATTAAAATAATATAGAAAAATCTTTCATTAAAATTATTTTGTATTTGAATTATATGTTTTGAAAATTTACTTACTGTGTTTGCTCAATAATTTCCTATTGATTTCTTCCTAAAACCTATCATTCAAGTTTCTTTAGTGAACATTTCAATTTTTGAATATTAAAAATAATGTACATGTTAGGTGGTGGGGTGGGGAGCATAAGAATTTTTGAAAGGCTTAGGTGGGGCATAGCTCAAAAAAGGTTGGGAAACACTGGGTTAGAGCAATTAGACGTAAACAGTCACCATTGTTTGGAGAACTTGGTGACTATTGGCAAGATTCAGGGGGAAAAGGAACAAGGGGAGGCAGAGAAGTAAATACATGCATGTCTTGGCCACGTGGTATGGTCGAGACAAGAACACTGAACTGATCCACGACTCTGGCGGTCACGTAAGATAGTGAAACATGACCGCCCCTTCTTATCGGCACGACACATGATAATGATATGCACCATATATCTAATGCCACTGTATTATGTTTGTATTGTATATGATATTTAAAAAGCAATTAAACCAGCATTTCTGTTCCTGACGGTCTTGTCATAAGTTGGCGGGCGTGCTAGCGAAATTGATAGCGTACTGCGCTGTAATGCCATGTGCACTGTCAGACGCAGTTTGAACGCCTGGGCTAGTCGCGTGTCATAGTAAGAGAAACTATTGGCCGTCTATTTCTCCTTGCCCTCAGACCTAGAAAATGTGATGTCCCTATAACATCACAGACCTACAAGAGGAAACTGTTCAGGGACTATTCTCAGTTTAGTTTAGTCGACGGATCAACATCACGGCGCAAGGGTGTAACCCATAACTGCTCTGTTCTACACCTAACTCAAGCCTGAGTCCGGAGAATTTCAGCACAGTGCAAGAACTCCATAGCGCCGGCAAGGATCCTGAAATACTTTGAATAGATGTTTAACTCGAAATTTTGCACGGGCCGCGCCATTAGGCTACACTTTTTTTTTCGATTTCCAACTGCCAAGGGACTTTTTACATGCGCAGCAATACACATGGGCGTCCGATCTCACTACCCAGAGTCCAGGGGAAATTTTGACTAGAAGTCCACGTGAAAAAATCCCAGCCCTCGTCGGGGCTTGAACCCGGGACCTCCAGCACTCGAGGCAGACAACATAACTAGAGACCACACAGCTCCCTTTAGACTATCTCAACCCGTAGGTGAAAACGAAGGTGGGATTTAATCGGACTGTCATTGGCACCATCACCATGGCAACTCCTTGTTGACCACTGTAGAAGCAAACTGATCACGTGCGGGAATACCCGTGTGTGCTGATGTTGATTCTTGGAATCATACTTGGAGAGGTTGGGCGTGGCGGAGAGAATACCATGTCCATCTCAAGCTTAAAGTTCTGTATCAGTTTGTTCTTCCACCAGTATTATCAAAGACACATTGGTATCGCACACATGTGTATGCCTCGTCCATCTAATAGCGTTGGGATTCGTGGTTAAGTAAAGCGTTCATTGTTGTGGAGTTACTAACTCGTTGTCAATAATTCACACCACTGAAGCCCCAGCTATCGTATGTACGCAAACAAACTAAATAGCCATTTTAGCTGACAAACTCCTGTAGGAAATTCTATCACTCGTAAGTTGGCAACGTCGTTTCCATTGTATTTCACCTACGGTGGCACTGGTTGTCAGCCACGTAAGAAGTTTGGTCAGCTATACTCTGGGTCTGCCTCATAATTCTCGGTGGTTGCATTCATTGTTCTTTTGGTTCTGCACAAAGTAATATGCTCTGACCTACTCTATGCAATGAGCTTCCTATTTCTCAACTTCTATCGCGATGTTTTCACATAGAAGGCTCTAGTCGTTGGTTGACCGTGTTCTATTCTAACTACATGTCCGAACTATTTATAAATGTGGTGCTTTATAAAGTCAATAATAGATGTTATCCCGAAAATTTATCTAGGTTTCTCATATGTCTCGTATTGTTTCCCGGTTTCCCATATGTCTCTCTGTCTCTTCTTGTTTCCCGGCTGCCTGCATATGCATCTCGTCTCACATAATGTGATTTTACGCCTGCGTGTTTCTAGGACTGTCCATGTCCGGCTTTGGTAACACAGCGTTGGGACGACCTGTCAGCTTCTCATGTGTGTGCATATTGATATTCGAATGTTATGGAACAGATGATATTGATAATTGACGTCGCCCATGATCCGTGCTTATTAGCGTTGCGCTATCTTTAGATGGTGCACGAAGCAGTTATGGAGTATTCCGTGTGCGTTCGGGCCTTTTATTTATTCACTTTTATTCGAGAACGACAGATACATAATCACGTGATGATTCGAGATAATACCTATTCGAATGTGTATACATGTGAATGAGTATACGTGTGAGTGTATGTGAGCTTTTGTGTGTGAGCTTGTGTGTGTGACCGTATGTGTGCTTATGATGTATGTGTGATTGTATGTTCGTGTGTTGTGTGTGTGTGTGGTGTGTGTGTGTGTGTGTGGTGTGTGTGTGTGTGTGTGGTGTGTGTGTGTGTGTGTGTGTGTGTAAATGTACATGATCTCAGAAACGATATTAACCTGATCGAACAACAAATACAAACACATCGTGCTAATCAGTTACAGAATGCATACGAGGTCTTTGATATATCAACATAAACATATTAACACGCATGAGCGGTCTTAACAGAACACAATAAACTTATTAAAACTACGTTTTTTTTTTTATTTTGTGATGCTGAAATATATTAGTATATATGTGTTAGCATTATACGACATTCTGACTCATGGCAGCCGGCAAGATGAGTTTAGTCTAAATTTAGCCCAAGTTTAGCCCAAGTTAAGACGAAGTAGACATGCCATCGTGAGGTGTTCAGGAGGAGGAGTGGGGTCCGTCAATCAAACAAGAGGTATTTATGTGAACACTTATGTTGGCTGTTGAAGTTCCTGGTAACGTTAGTAAGCTCGGGAGTACATCAGTACACTACACGTCGCTTGCCACAAGCAGATATGAAAATTTAGGTAAACATATGCCAATTAAAGTAATTTGTTTTAATTTATAATGTGTATACATGTTATTACACACATTCACGGGAGTAGCGGTGGCGTAGTGGCTACATCCTCACATGCCGACCCAGTAGTCATGCGTTTGTGACGGCGCCGGAGTGGATTTTCAAAACTGATATAGCTTCGGTAAATCTTAATTATTCTTCAAACGCCAGATAAAATGACTGATATTTATCCTCCTTTTTGTAGCGTTGGTCACCAAATCTGAAATCTTTTGTTGGTATGTTGTTGACATGTCGAATATCATTTTAAATTGCGAAATGAAAACTCTCTACAACGCATTCGTCTATTAAGACATTAAATTAAAAATTAAGTTGCATGTCCTTCACAGGACTTAGCAGTCAACCCCAGCATTTTCGCTGTTCGTGATTGCTGGGCAAATTTTACGTTCATTAGTTTGCCATTGCTTTCTGAACGACCGGCTCCTATACCTTTTTCGAAAAAAACCAGCACCGCTGTGTTTCGGACCCATGTATTCGGGCTCACAAACCGCGTTCGCAAGCCCTTATTTATATTTATGTTCATTATTATTTCTAATCTAACGTCAGGGATTGACAGAAACAAAACGTGCCGAATGACTCGTTCCTGAGATGCATGTTGCCAACACTTTGGACTGCCAGAGTAACTCAACGTTTGTCTGAAAGAGGCTAACGGAATTAGAATATAATATACAACACTACGAAAGAGACAAACGGCTTTATTTGGTCATGTGATGAGAAGAGAGGCATTGGGGAACATTAAGGGGAATAGAGGCAGAGGCAGACCAAGAGAAATGATTCAGGTTGCATTGAGACGGTGGCATGGAGGAATGTCATCAGCAGTGTTGATCCAGAACACCAAAGACATCGATCTATGGAGAGACATGAACACCTAAGCCAGTTGGCAGTTCAATTAACGACGATGATGATGATGATCATGATAAATCTGGTATAGCCTGAATAAAGATAGCTAGATCTATGATATCACTGATATTTGGGAAGGGGATTTGTGTTTGAGTTGGTGTGTTTTTGTGGGTAGGTGTTGTTTGGGTGTTGGCGGGTGAGGGATGTGTGGGTGTTGGTAGGTGGGGGATGTGTGTGTGGGTGGGTGTGTTGGGGCGTGCGTAGGGGAGTCGAGGATGTGTGTATGCGTGGGAGATTGTGTGGGTGGGGTATGTGTGTGGGTGGGGATGTATGTGTGGTTGGTGGGGTGTGTGGATTGATGTGAAATGTGTGGGTTGGTGGGAAAATGTGTGTGTGGGGATGTGTGTGTGGATGGAAAGATGTGTGGGTATGGGTGGGTGATGTGATAGTGGGTGAGGGATGTGTGTGTGTTGGTGCGGGATCTGTGTGTGTTAGGGGTATGTGTGTGTGTGGTTGGGGGTGTGTGATTGGGTGGATGGAGCATGTGTGTGTGTGGGCGAGTTTGTGTGGGTTGGGGTATGTGTGAATGGGGAGTTGTGTGTGGGTGGGGATGTTTGTGTGGGTGGGTGCGAGATGTCTGAGTTGGTGAGGGGATGTGTGAGTGGGTGGAGGGATGTGTAGTGGGTGGGGGTGTGGGTATGGGTGGGTTATGTGTGAGTGGGTGAGGGATGTGTATGAGGATTGGTGCGGGATGTCTGCGTTGGAGGGGGATGTGCCACATAACATGATAATATGCATTGTTTATGCTTACAACATTCATTTGACAATGTTTTGTTTCCTACGTGAATGAATCATGCACTGTTGATGAACGAAAGATGAGTGATTGTAAGGGCCGAATGTAAGACGGGCCTACGTGCCCAATTTGTAACCCTTGTAAAATAAAGTTCAATTCAATTCAATTCAATATCATTCAAGACTCATTACTGAAGAAGATGAAATAACTATAACTAAAATACATAGCTATATGCGGTATTAATGTGGCGGTCAACTTAAATACATTATAAGCTCATCACAACATCTCATCTCATCTTGCTTCTCTTGTACCTTGCTGTTTCGGTGTGAAACAGATGGAGAGTGCCCGTTTATGGGTTAAACGTTATAATGTTACGTATAACCGCCAGCGTGAGAATTGAGGTGTAGGCAGTAACAGCGGCATTCCGTTGGTTAGAGGAGACTACTGCAGCACACATTGTATTCATTCCTGACTCAAGAATAATGCTTAGTAAGGTGGAGAAAGGAATGTTTCGTGTATAATGGCTATCCTCGCTTCAGAGGTTACATATTGTGATAAGTCTATGGATATTTTGAGACGCCATTCGCATTTGCGAGCGCTATCAAGACAAGTAACCTGAACAAGTCAAGAAGCCTGATACGGAGGAAAATGGCACATGCAAGTACACCAAAAGACACGCGGTATCCAAGATGTGCAGCGTGGGAGCCGACAATAAAACGAGCGGAGAGAATCTACCAGCGAGCTGAAGCAAACAACAAGAAACTCAAGCAACCGCTAAAGAAGCTACCACGAGGGAGACCGTCGACAGCCCACCACAGACAAGAGCCAAAACTACTGAGAAGCAGAGAGAGGGGAAAGACACCAGAGTCGGAAACACCGACTCACCGACAATCAAGTGGGTTATCAAGCGTATCCAAGTGGGGCTACCAGACGAAGAAATCCTGAAGCAGCTACGCGAAGAGAATCTCCACACCCGATTCTTGAAGGCGGAGTGGCTCCTCACCTTCTCCAAGATTCCCACAAACTTGGCGGTGGTGATGACAGAGGGCAGCAAGATGCCGACCACAATATCAATCAACAAGAGAATTCAGCACCCTGAGAGATTCATCCCAAGGATCACCCAATGTTCCAGATGTCAGAGGGCCGGCCACAGCCGAGCCCCATGTCTCAGTAAGACGGAAACCAGCCGTTACTGCGCCGATCACCACGCCTTCAAGGAGTTTCCGCTAGCCAAGCTGGACACAACAACAAAAGAAAGTGTGCGAACTGCCTGGGTAAGCATGGAGCAAGATACTCGGGCTGTCCGTACCTGCAACGACACGGAGACGTGCTAAAGTTTGCCAGCAATACAAAGACACAATGCAACGAAGCAAGGCGGATCGGCGAGACAGCCACAAGCATCTCACAAGCGGAAAAAGCTCAACTGCATGACCAGATAGTTAGTTAGTTAGTTAGTTAGTTAGTCAGTCAGTCAGTCAGTCAGTCAGTAAGTCAGTCAGTCAGTCAGTCAGTTAGTTAGTTAGTTAGTTAGTTAGTTACTTAGTTACTTACTTAGTCAGTCAGTCAGTCAGTCAGTCAGTCAGTTACTTAGTTACTTACTTAGTCTGTCAGTCAGTCAGTCAGTCAGTCAGTCAGTCAGTCAGTCAGTTAGTTAGTTAGTTAGTTAGTTAGTTAGTTAGTTAGTTAGTTAGTTAGTTAGTTAGTTAGTTAGTTAGTTAGTTGCCAGAATGCCAACACAAAATTAATCCACGAAATCTACAGTTCATCGTAGATGGACTCGGCAGTCACCGAAAGAACTCATTGACCCGGGTTTTCTCACATGGTTCTGTCTTTTACCGTAGGGCGACCCACCGAAAGTGTTGCATAAAGCACGAACTCCGCAGCTTCAGCGCCGACTTCCAAGTGTCTCCTGAAAAATGCACTCGTGAACCGAAAAGGCATCTCAGTCAATTCAGCAACAGCCGGTAGCCATTGTTGCTAACATGCAGGTCACTGTAAAGGAATTTCACAGTTCACAGTGTCACCCACGCACTCACTCAGTAGCAGGGCGACGGAACCATGTACTACCAGTCCAACACGAGGAAATTACGATTGCAAACCGTAGCTGCAAGCATAAACATGCCACAGGCCTTAACGGTTCAACGCCTAATCGCCATGTTAGCGACCGAATAGATGTGCTAAAGAAGCAAATCAAGCTACTTCAAACACCGGCACCGACCAGAGACAATGAAAAGCTGCTGGCTGAAATACAGGAGATACAGCGAAACACCAAACAAGAAGTGGAACATATGGTACAGACCACCAAGAAGAATGAAGAGATTTTACGGGACATCAAAGCGGAGAGAGAAATGCTAAAAAGGGATATAACCCAAAGCAAGCTAGCTGAAGCCCAGGAAACGATCACAGAAAAGTCGCCAGCTGAAACCCAACACAAGGTCGAGATGTTAACGTGCTACATAAAATCCAAGAGGACACCGGTATACCACGAAACCACTGGAGAAATCATAGGGAAGGAGAGTGACAACGGCACAGATTACCCTCCTCCAATGACAATGGAGGAGTTCCTAGAGTTGGGTAGAATGAATGAACTCGAGCTAGCAGAATACGAGAGGAAAAAAGAAAGCAGATTTCTCGAAATGGACAAGAGGCGCAAAAGAATCAACAGAGAGTGGAAAGAGATATTGCGCAAACAAGAAAATGAAACCGTCGAGAAGCTCCTACAGAAAATACACAAAAAAAGGAGGCAAAAAACCCCCAAAAAAACACAAATAAAAAGTCCTTTTTAGGACTGCAACCAGTCAAGCCAGACGAACCAGCAGCCTTCACCAACAACAGACACCACCAGAGGAGACGGGTCCTTCTAAGGACTGCAGCCAGTCAAGTCAGACGAGCCAGGAACCTGCACCAACAAGAAAACTATAATAGGAGACGGGCACAAATGATAGCCGCCGAACAAACACAGTTGACGTCACAGATACAAACCAACACAACCAGTCCGAGAAAGGACTCACTCGTAAGAGAGCACAAGACAAGAATTAGGGTGAATGAACATACAAAAACCACGGACTTCAACAATAACCACAGCTGAAAGAAGCAGGTTGAACGAGGCCGAATTTGGAATTTTTGTTTTGATAATGTAATTGGAATTTGAATTGGATATTTTGCCCTGGCCACGCGAGATTGCGGGGGAATGAACATGTTAAAGGATGGCAGGTAATGCACCTTTTGGTGTTAGATTACATTTGAACAATGGAGATGTGACCGTGCGCTTGTGGGACCAGGTGGAGAAGGTGGGGGACAAGATTGAGAACCAGTATTTGGAAAGAATTAGATTGCGGGGTGTTGGCGGGAGTTCTGGAATAATCGCAAAACTGAGAGGGAAGATCAAGAGAACTTTCAATCAGATAGCGGTGGAAACAATTTGTAGTCTGATTCTTCGCTGGCTGTTGAACGAGGGGACGGAGTGCGTATGGGAATGTCCTGAGTGCAGTGATGTCAGTTCTTAGCTCAACTCAACCCAACTCAAATGTTAATTATAGTTTAAATCTTTGTTTATTTCAGGAAGTGGTGGACAATTCTTGCCAACATGTATCAGCTGATATTTCTCATTATTCTTATCAGCACTGCAGGTTCGTTGTATCTGTTGACGTTTCATCCTCATTCCCTCTTCATTCGTATCGTTTTCATTTTCATTCCCTCTCCATTCGTACCGTTTTTATTTTCGTTACCTGTTGCATGATGTTTTATGCTCACTTCATAAAGACTTTTTTTTTTTTTTGTTGGTCTGCATATCATTTTACATGACGTAGCAGTCAACATCAGCATTTCTGTCGCTGTGACTTCTTGGCAAGTTTACGTTCAGTAGTTAGCCTCTGCTTTCTGAACGACCGGCACAGAAACGAACACGAAACCAACGCAACGCGGTCTGCTGCCAAATCGTGTGCAGCTGCTTTTTGAAAGCGGGTATACGAGACTACGAACCGCTTTCGCAACCACTTCGCCATTGAAGACTTTAGGTAGAAGTATTATGTTGTGATTGTATTTGTTTATTTTGCAGGATGAAAAGCATGCCAGTTATTGCTTGCGTGAGTCTACACCTATGTTTATGGTCGTGAGCATTGGACAGGGATTTTTTTGCTTGCGCTCCCTCGCTTTGAACTCAAGCGTAGTCCATACACATTATTATAGTAGTGATGGATTGATTAGCTTTCCCTATTAACAGTGTCACTCGCCATCAGGCGAACCCACTCCTACTTCAGAGATACTTGTAAGTTACGTCGCCCAAGTCAAGGACGACAGGTCAACATTTTAGTCCAGCTGTCCGGTCTAGGGGTTGAACCGCTTACTTCGGCATCAGCACAACGGATATATAATGCCAGAAAGCTTACCGGTATGCCAACGAGTTTATACTTTTGTAGATGGATTAACGGATATGCAAGCCAGCTTATGGGTCGTTTACCATTGCGTTTATACTTTATGCCCGTGAGTTTACACTTATATGTGGTGCACTGCAATTACTTTCATGTGGGTCAAGCTGGCGAGGAGCGTACTGTTGTTCTTCATGGGTATCTTGTACACATGCCACCATGCTGACTGTGGTGCGCTAATAGCTCTACTTGATGTGGACTGGCAACTAGACTTCTTACTTCCTCTGTGAATATGACTGTTTATACACACATGATGTAAATATGAACATCACTTCAACGATGACTCTTCACGACACAACAGCGGCATTATTTCAACACAGTGTATTATCGTCTCTGTAAAACAAGTCACAAATTGCCTCATCACGGTAAATAAACACTGTTACTAAAACTGCAAACAGATCATACTTGCACTCTACAATCAACTCGGTAGACAAAGCTCTCAGATGACGTTATCATTCAAACTCTGTTTCACCAGCTCGGCATATGCACAACGTGGCGGCAAGATAAAATTCTGCCATTCGCCATCATCAGTCAGACCCCGAAATCGGTCTAGACATGAATGAGCCTTCAAGGAGATGTTATCTCCTGCTCAGCGATTCGCCTCATGCAAGGCGTCATTCTCAATCTTCTCATCTTTATGTCGGACTGCGTCCCATGTTACCCATGACCTGATCTAGGTCCATGGCACTCACCTCCGCTTCACTTGAGAAAAAAAAATGTGCAACGTTTTTTTTTTCCTACCACAAACAATTCCAAATTCAGTTTACCTATTTTATAATCTAACCTTTCAAATCAAACTTCTACTATTTCATAAATTTGACTTGTCAGTCCTCTGATACTATCCTTGGACTATGACTTGAAAATCTGTGGAACAAGAATTCCTACTATCTATAATGCAATTCATAATCTCTAATAATATCTTGTGCATAAACGGTATGCTGCTCTGTGCACCAATTTGGCACATTGTCGGCTATTAGCTTCTCTGAGAGCTTTACTGGGATGACTCACATTCAACTCCATCTGTCAAAATTGCTCCCCACTTGCATATTACAACAATGTGATAAGGTCATCGAAGGCATAAGATTATTTCTCTTTTCAGCATACTTACTCATACACCCTGTAATAGTTTATAGATAGTGGACATCCCCAGAGGCTCATCACAAACAACAAACAATCTATTATATTTTGGACACGTTATACCCGTCTAACTCCAAGATGACGTGTAGCTTCAGCCTCCTTTTCCAATTCAGAGGAATGAAGTCTACTGCTATGGGATTCAATGTCTCTCCCGACATCCCCATGAGTTCCTCATCTATGTTTTACATAGGCATCCCCACCCTTCCCCATGCCCTAACACACTGGGTGAAGTTACTCGTGGGTCCTGGAAGTATCTCACTCTTGTTCTAGGTTACCAGTATGTGACTGGCCTGTTTCGTTTGTCATTGACCCTTATTGTCATTCACCCTTGGCGTCGTTGACTCAGTTTTTATTAAACAGATCTCGCTGTCATCAGCAAATTTCAAGGCTCTTGTGTCTCGGTTACAGCGTTTCCGACTTAAGCATCACCATTATTCTTAAATATGTAATTACATTCCCTAATATTTTCATTGCTACTTCTATTACAATTCAACTTGTATATAACCAACCAAATAAACAAAAATTAATTGACAAAATAGTAAATAATATTACAAAATGCCTCTAAGAATATAAACAATGCAATGATAATAATGATCACAGATTTATGGTGGTAATAGTTCCTGCTTGTACTTTAATTATACCCTACTTTTCTTATAAGTGCAATGAAATAAATTTCTTTATTAAATGAATTAATTAACAATCATTTTTTATATTAATATATGACACTCTCATATAGCAATACAATTACTTATCCAATAAGCAATATATTCTCCTCACGGACAAAATCTCAACTGTTAATTCATCTTGTATGGCTTCATGGTACAAAGAATAAATGTTAGTAACAACTGAATGAACAACCAAAAATATTTAAATATGTTAGTACTGTAAAGATCTGTTAACTCATGGTACATCCATAGATAAGTATTCACCTGCTACTAAACTAAGCTTTGTATCAACCATTCCGCAATGTGCAACTGCCACCACGCAGTGAGCACGGGCTAAGTTCACTACATGTTAGAAAAAGCACATCACCAAATGTAGACAATAATGCAGTTTTACCTGTCCAATATTGTTTTCAAAATCAAAACCATTCGTGAAAACCCAAAATATAAACCAGTGTTTCCTGAGATCATTTGATACGCCGTCCACCGTCATGGGCTATCAGATATATTTCCAACCAGATATGCCGATAGCCCCACCGATGCAGTGTCCCACGAGAAATCCGACGTTACAAAAAGAAACACCGCATCGTCAACGCTACGCCAGGACATTCACAGATCCGAACCGAACACCATCCAATGTATTAGATAGTATCGATCCAAAATCAAATAACTTAAAGTTAATAAATTTAAAAAAAACAAGTCATGCAAACATAAGTAAAGAAATTAGTTATTTATATCAAACACTATTAACTGTGTAAACATAAACGTGAATTGCTATCCTACAAATCTATACCTTCCAAATTCTAACTCAAATGCTAATATAAAATTTCCGCTAAAGTGCTTCATTGTTCCCCCGTCCTATTCCGAAAATCTCAGTTTTCAACGTGCTACGCCCTTTAGTGGTTCGGAATTATTAATATTATCAAAAATTTCGTTGAACAAACTTAAGTTCTGGGATCTACTTACCCACCCTGTTATGAAATGTTATTAAGCTATCACCACTATAACTGAACCAAACTTAATTACAATGCTAAAATAAATTCCTTAAGATATTAATATAGACCAATATTCCACTTGCAATATAATAATTAACACGTAATAATTGTTGTTAATAACTACTATATCTATACTAATAACTGTATCCTTTAATATTAAATTGTTGCTTTATATTCTAATGTTTATTCTTAACAATAACAACATTATCTAAGCTTATAAAATTCTCTAAAGTGTTATAATTACATCTCAAATAATCTAACTACGCTATAACTATACTCCCTATATGGTCTTATAGTCGTTTTATTTACTAAAGGTGTGCTAGGTAACTGAATACGTACACAACACAATTTTCCAAAACTAAGTGTATGACATCGCACAATGTTTACACATTTAACAATTACGCATCATTTAATCGACACACGATTTATGCCATCATAATTTAACACAGTATGAAGTTACTGATTAATAATGTAGGTTAATTAATCTAAGCACTGATTTATAACTCCAACTATATAATCTAGCAATTTTATATTGCTAACACAATTCCTCTGCTATTCACTAACACACGCCAATTATAAACATTATGGCTAACTATACTTTAAACTTATCTACTCAACACAGTATTACAGTATTGTACACATATTCCTAACTAACGTGATACTTTTACACGATTGTCTCACTATACACCAAATAACTACGAACTGATAGCGGTAAAATAGTAACAGCTAATTTCTACACACTTATTATATTAAAGTTCCATAATCTTATACTTATTATATTAAAGTTCCATAATCTTATAATACGGTTTTTCTTATTCACTCAAAAATGGTTGTTACCACAGTCCATTTTTCTACACAGTATTTTGTAAACACGATCGATATTGAACTCTTCCGAAAGTCCATTTATGATACGAACAATTTCTAGTTCAATTGTAAACTGTAGTTTATATAGCCGCAAACTAAAATGTCCATAAGTTCACAGTTCTGAAGATTACAATTCTACTATTAGCTCGTGATTGGTATTGTTCCTTTTCAATATACAGTTCTATAACACATTTCTTCACGATGTTTTTTATGAAATTCTGGAATCGAATCCTCTATTTATCACAGCTGTCTTATGTTGACATGTATCTAGCCACCATGTGTTGATGTGTTCTCGCGTTGACCTCCTGTGTCGGTATAGGTGACCCCCTGTGTCTCTTCAATCGCTTGTGTTGACATAATAAGTACCCGTAATAATTGTCTAAAATTGTCGACGTATATGTAAACCACTTTCTACGTTCACATAAAAGCCTTTTCATTATTTATCCTTAATCACGGATTTTTTGTTCTATTGCGATCTGGATGTAAACATACAATTCTACATGTTGTCAGTCCTCATCAAACTGTACAGGCTTGAAGTCTTGACCTCTTGGATACATATAAATTGTGCGCCAGATTCTATTGTCTATCGGTAAGCGTTGACGCAATTTTACTGGTCGCCGTGAACTGAATTTGTCACCTTTTGTTAACTTTCAATCTCTCCTGTTGAATTACACAGACTGTAGACATGTTATTTTGAGTTTGCGCAAGTTCCACTATTTGTTTTTACCATAATGTTTCTATTAACTTGCATCTCATACTTTGACAATTTATCATTTGACTTTCAGTTTCGTATTCTGCTTTTCTAAAAAAAATACGCTGTCTATTCAGAAGTTCTTGATTTTTATATTCTACTGTTCGAAAATATAAATCACCTTGTCTAGGATGTCACACTGTTTCATATCGTCGATAATAATTTTATGTCAATTTTATGTCTTGGACAAAGCTTTCAGTTTTCATTTTCTTGTAAAACTTTGTGTCGATTTCAAATTATATGCTCCAACGTAGTTTATGGGTTATAATATATGGTCCCGAAGCTCAAATCAGCGTCTCACATGTATGCACACAAGATTATTTGGCAGTTATGCCAATGAATGTATATGTCGTACTGGCTAGGAGCGTACTGGTGTTCTCCAGGGGTAACTTGTATCTGAATGTACATATGCCACCATGATGACTGTGGTGCACTTAAAGCTCTACTTGATGTGGACTAGCCACTAGACTTATTACTTCCTCTGTGAATATGAATCTTTACACACACAAGACGTAAATATGAATATCACTTCAACGATGACTCTTCACGACACAACAACAGCATTATTTCAACGCAGTGTATTATCGTCTTTTTAAAACCAGTCACAAATTGCCTCATCACGGTCAATAAATTCTGTTTCTAAAACTGCAAACAGAAAATACTTGCACTCTACAATCAACTCGGTCGACAAAGCTCTCAGACGACATCGGCATTCAAACTCTGTTTCACCAGCTCAGCATATTCACAACCTGGCGGCAAGGTAAAATTCTGCCATTCACCATCATCAGTACGACCGCGAAATCTGTCTAGACGTGAATGAGCCTTCAAGGAGATGTTATCCCCAGCTCATCGATTCGTCTCATGCAAGGCGTCATTCTCAATCTTCTCATCTGAACGTCGGACTGCGTGAAGCTGTAGGCTGTCTGTACCGAGTGACCCATGACCTGAACTAGGTCCATGGCTTTTAAGAACATGCGTTCTTACCAATTCAATCATGCTGACCTGCGTGACAGAGATCGTCCAGACCTCTGATAAGTTTAGTTTGCACATGCATTTGGTTCACTCTTAATATCATGTCAGAGGTCGGGTCTTGACCTCTGCTTAGGTTAACATAATTACTTGTTACTATCGTCCAGTGGTTTGGTGTCAGCACTCGGGTTTTACCTCGATTTACTGCGGTCGTATTAACATGGAATCTGGAGGCAATGCCGGTGGAATCACAGTTAGCTTTGCTGACCTGCTATCTATCTTCTGCAGTCTCATACCTCTGACATGCATGGCGCTTTCCGTTTATTTATTCAATGTTATCCAATGGCTTATTCTGATGTTTGTTATAGTTGGAGTTATAATTGTATCTGTTATTAAAATGCCAAGTGGGCCCTGAACTTCCTCCTCCACATTATGAAATCAATAACAAATAAATGTTATTTACAAAAAAAAATTTAACAGGAAACAAAACGATTATACATCGTATAATCTGTCTTCTAAGACCAAATTTTCTAAAACAATTTGTCAATCAAAATAATCTATCACTCAACAGTCACACTGCAGAAATCACTAGCCATCGCCATTTCGGTTTTTCGATCCATCTTGTTCCTGTGAAATGATTGTACACTAAAATGCATGTATAATGTGTTGCTTCGTATTCCGTTCAGTCACTGTATGCGATTTCGCGGAACGTATGCTACATGTGTACAACTGACACTAACTCATCCGTTTGCTGTCAGTTTGATATGTCTCATAGTATAATAATAATAATGGAAAATTATCTCAAACGACAACTAGCCAATAAACAGTCCCAAATGTATGGTAGCTTCCACGTTCCTTGGGTTTTTATAATGCCCATGTTGAACGTTGCCTCAGTGAGTCATCTATTACTGATTATTTTTCATGCGTTTTAATGATTATTTCTCTTTTGTTGTCTAAGATTAGCTTCATAAGTGATGTTGAATTAAATAATGTATGAGAGGAAATAGAGAAGAAGGGCAGAATGTCAGACGGGTCTGCGTGCCCAATTCTTAACCCTTTGAAAATAAAATTCGTTCGTTCGTTCGTTTGTTCGTTCATACATGAACACTCTGCGTTTCATTATTTCTGTGAAATTTAAGTCCATCGATTGACCACGAACTTTCCACGGTGAAAGTTGGCTGCAACAAGTCTTTATTATTTTATGCATCTCACGCTGTATGTGCGCTCTGACAGACCGCTGTTCGTCCTTCTTCTGGTGTTTTAGTTCAACTTATTTCATCTGTTTTGAGATGCCCTTCCAGTATGATATGAACAAGAATGGTGTGTCTCTTAATGTGGTCGGCATATTTCACTTGGCTTGTTATTATTTCACATATCACCTCCATTTTAATTCCCAGACTTCAACGACCACTGTATGTGATTGCAGTTGGTTCTGTTAACTGCGAGCTATTCTTCTATATATCCACATGCCCAAGGGCTCGGTGTGATATTTTGAGAACACCTTTAATGTCCATGTTTTTGGGCTATTGTATAACAATAACAGTAAAGGGTCGTTTGTTTCACTTTGGGCAGCAATGAGTGAGTGGTACCACTCCGCAGATGTTTATAAAACGATCAGTATTCTTATGGCGATGTGGTGCATATCATGCTGGCCGCCTTTAATTTAAATCCCAGGAAATTGCATGGCAGATATGTTGGGCTGGGTCCACGCAGGAACCCAGGTTAATTAAACACATCTCCGCTTCAATGGGAATTCGAATACATGGCCACCGGCACACACGGAACCGTGCTAGAGTCAGTGCTACCATGGATAATGTAAATGTTAACAATGTATAACTTTTGACATGTCTCGTTGTTTACTGAATTGCTTATCTCTGTTTGAAACCATACAACGTATCATCTTTAATAGGTTTTGAGCAATCATCACTCTCACTGATTACTCCAGTGGCGTGTCCTTTGCGTAACTTCGCCTCAACTGCAATTATTCTAAATTGGCCTCTATCATAAATCGGAAGTCACGGCTCTATTTATATCGTGTGCACATTTGCTATCATATCTTGAAATCATCTGAATTATGTTTTCTCTCTTCTCTGCTTCAACGATGTACTACTTTCCAATAGTTTATTTTTTCTAGTCTAATTTCTTACTTGTCCAACATACGTCATTGTCATCATTGTCTTAACAATCAATCGTTGCAACATCAACATTGATGGCTATTTACCTAGACAACGTCGATTTGAAATACCAGATAATACTGCAACATGGAGGAGATCAAGCATAACAACAGACAAAACCCTGCCAAATGCTAATTGTAGTTCTGACCACGAGCTACCAATGACAATATTGCTAGTTCAACTCAGAACATTCACCTGATTAAAGAATAAAAACTACCAGGTAAGACAAGAACAGACCAGACGAATATGCAATAGATGTGAGAAAGTGCTACTAAATGTTGATGGCACTCAAAGAAGAGATGACACCGGATGAATTAATCATAACCATTTCGCGATAAAGTCAAGTTGGCAATAAGCAAACTAATAACAACAACATATAAATCACCGGGATGCGATCAAATTATAGCAGTTTATAACAGGTAGTGGAGTACACAATGTGAAAATATATAATAAATTATGTACAAACAGTCTTGGACACAGCCATATAGACACTCTTATCGATGAGAACAATATTATCTTAATATAAAATGTTGCCACATGAAAGAAAGCACTACTTGCTGAAAGACTCCTTTGATAAAACGAGCAAGTAAAATTGTATTTAAAATAAGTGGGAAATAACCCCGCTACAAACATCAGTAATATGAGGTGAGTCGAGAACCGACATCACATCATTCGGAACATTTCCATAATTGTTCCTCCCTCACCTTTAACATCCAGTGAATCCCAATACTAATTATATGATTTGCAATCTGATTATGTATCCGTCTTACCTTTCATCGGAGCACTGAGTTGCTACCAGAACCCCTGGTCACTTCCTGTGCACCATTTTTCTGCAGGCCATGATAGTGTATCTGGTCTTCCACGCTATACTCCTGATCCCAAAACGATCTGACCAATAAGCCATATCGTGCACCAATACCCCACTCAGTGGTGCAAATCCTACCAATGTATTCGTCTGCTCATTTACCCAAAATCAATATACCCTTGGAATAACACCTGTCTTCACCCTGCACATAGTGCTTGGTAAGTTCGCTATAATCACGACATGTGTGAGCTGTTTCACTTCTAGCCACCTGAACGCCGCAGTGACTGTCTCCACCGCCCTTCCAAGACTAGATGTTGCTGAATCATAGGCCAGGATCATTGCATGTTAACTTTCGCTACGAATCCCCAGCCACTTCTGTTGCCTCCTAGCACAGAGCAATTCCTGTAGATGATTCATCACCTGGGCACTAATTGTCGTGCATCAACTGTTTCACTTCCCATTCAGCTCTGCTTCCCACACTTCAGATTCAGTGTGATTATGATACTATTCCAGCTGAAGCCATCAAAGTATGTCACCAGGTGCGGATACAATGGTTAGCAAACGTATTTAATCATACATGACGAGAGCGGAGAGTATCACACAGTTGGAAAAGAGATGTGATTGCAACTTAGCGAAATAACAAAGATAAACAAAAAGAATACAATACACACAGCGGCATATCTCTTCTTAGCCATGTAGCTACATTGGATGCACATATTTTAGTACACAAAACAGCATACTTCAAGGGTGGGGAAACATTTTTGGGCATAGGGCCACATTGACAAATGTAAAGCTTTTTTTTTTTTTGGGGGGGGGGGAGATATAGATTATGTCCACTTTGTTTATAGCAACCTATCACAATAAGTAATTATGAATTATTTATAGGTTATTAAACAGTACAAATAACTAATTATTGCAATTTTATTTTACTTATGAACTTATACTTTATATTTTACAATATGGACAACAGCTTTAACAAATTTGTTAACAAGATTATACATTTTTTTTAAAATTATAATACATTTGTTAAAATTATCTATCAATGGCTTTAATTTAGACACAAACCGATTACATTGTCACTACAACTGTTGATTTCTAATGAGATGTCTCCCTAGCCAAGGGACTAACGATATTGTTCGTAATCCCGTATATCCACGTGGGGAAAACAGCAGCTGCGAGAATCGGCTGCTGTTCGCGCCGCGCTGGTAACTTACGGGGGTATGTGAGCCCGTCGTTCAGAAAGCAATGGAAAACTAATGAACGTAAACACGTGTCTAGTACATCAACAACAGCTGAAAAATGCTGGTGTTGACTGCAACGTCCTGTAAGGGATATGCAACATTTAAAAAATGAGATGTATGTAACTGCTTATAATTTTTAACAATATTCTTGAAATCTGGAGCATGTTTACTTGTTGACATTCGCATGACATCATGCAAATTGCAGTCCGGCAAAAAAGACAAATTCATAGATTTGTTGATCTTCATGCAAGTAAATGCTTGTTCGCAAATGTAAGTTGATCCAAACGATGATAAAAGTTTAGCTGCAAAGTTGTTCGAGCAGGGAAATGATTCTTGTGATAAAGATCCATAGAAATCCAGCAAACCATCAGACTTGAAATTCTCTTTCAGGTCATGAACTGCTAGTAAGTCAAGTAGCTCCAACTGCATGTCCTCTGTGGCTGTATTAGCTTCCGCTCTAAAAGGGGAACAGAGAATATTGAACTGTGGCTCTAAGTTCTTGAAATCCTGGAATCTCCATACAAATTCATCAGTCAATGCATCAAATTGGGATTTGTACTTTTCAATCATTTCACCAGAAAGGGTTTATTGATTCAGCAAAGGGAAGTCATAAAACCCTTTCTCCACTTTCTTGTCTGGAGAACGTGAGAGTTTTTCCTGAAATGATTTTAAATGCACATACAATTCATGTGCAAACACACCATTGCCCTGAAGTTTGACATTCAGTTCATTTAACTTTTCCATAATTTCAATCGCAAACATAAAGTCTAACTTCCACTCTTTGTTGAAATGTTAGTATTAAAATCACATTCAATGCCCTTCATCTCTAGGAACATCATTATTTCTTCTCTGAGGCCCCACACTTGCTTCAACACCTCGCCGACACTCAGCCTTCGAATACTGGTGTGGTACAGGACATCGGAATGTTCAGTTTCCGAATCGTCAAGAAATGCCCTAATGTCCGTGATTAAATCCGTTTGATCTGATGAGGTTGATGCCACTGACAACTGGGTCAATAACATGCATGATATTCAAAACAGTTTTACACAGATTTTATTGATGGATCACACAGTGAAGTGGTAATAATGTGTGGTCAGGATATTCTGCTTTAATCTTATCACTTATCAACTTTACCAGACCTACATTTTTTCCAGTCAAAGCACGAGCTCCGTCAGTTGTAACACTGGCCATCTTATTCCAAACCAACCCAGTTCTTTCAATACAGTTAGTGACAACATTAAATATATCATGGCCTGTGGTTGTGTCTTTAAGTGACTCAACACTCAGTAACTCTTCAGTGAGTTTGAAAGAAGTGTTTATTCAAGTATAAATATAAATAATTGGGCAGTATCGTGTACATCAGTACTCCCATCCAATGCAAGAGAGTTAACACAACAAGTGTTTACTTCCATCTTGACGTTTATGCATCACATTGTCACTGATCTTGTCAACACGTCTGACCACAGTGCTCATTGATAAAGTAATGTTGTCAAGTTTGTATTTTTGTGTTCTGGACACATAATGTTTGCTGCATCTAGCAAACATTCCTTGATGAACTCGCCATCAGAAAATCGCTTGTTCTAGTTTACAATTCTGTGTGACAGCACAAGACCAGCTTCTGTGGCAGCATCTTGAATTGAAGACTTTTTAGTGAAAACAGCTTGCCTGTTGTATTCTGCATGGTTATTACATGATATCCCTGAATTCTTTGCGTGGTCTTTTCCAGGCTTGGGCAAGGGAATCAGATAGCTATGTAACCACTCCTCCTTTATGTTAGCACTCTCTATACTGTTATTGTAAATGTCTGCTAGTTTCTCTAGCTCGTTGTCGGTACACCTATTGATGTCATCGCATCTTATGCCATCTGGCCCTGAGGCGCTGTTTTTTGATCGTCGAAGCACAGCCTTGATTTCTTTCACTGTCACTGTGTTTTCATCCGAAATGTTCTGGGCCTTCCATCTGTCTGAGGCGACCTCCTTGGAAAAATTTCGGTCTCTCATGTCTGTCTGGTTGCTCTGTTCTAGATAGTGTTCGAAGAGCTCTTTTCCCTTGTTCTCGTCAGTAATCTGCCAGATTAGGTTAGCACCTTGGAAGTAAGAAATTCTCTTATTCTTTCCTACCCCACTCACGCTTTTATGTAGTCACCAGAACAATTTCAGTGACTTGTCTGTGCTTACTCTTTGACATACCTCTGCCCATCTTTCACTTGTAACCTCCTTAACCAGTTTTTTTTTTATAGCTTACTTTTGCGTGCATCTCTCTTTCTAAGTGCATGCAGGGACTAGGATGGGCAACTCTGTTCTTCTTGGTCTTTTGCCATTTCCTTACAGCACTGCGCTTATCCACCCAGGCCTTCTAATCCTCATAATTCCACCGTGGCTGCTCCCAGCTTTTTTTTCCTGCCCTTAACATTTCTGCTCTTGTCGCGCCTTATTTTGCTCACCACATCTTGCCCCGTACTGTCATACTGGAAAGTCTTGACCTTTGACTTGTGCTGCCTGGTTCTGCTTCTCTATCAAATGCTGACGATGTTTTGGTCTATCGTCTGGGCAATTATAGACAATGATTGGCACCTTGGATCTTGACAGACGATAGTTTGTACAGTGGAGTTATAACCTTCCTTAACTAAAAGCTTGAACGGAATTTACATACCATATGCTGCCCATGTAGAATTATCCCTCTCTAGACCTGCCTAGTTTCTCCACAGGAATAGTAACACCAATACGTTCGTAACAAGGCAAGGTGTAGAAGCTGCCGGATCAGCAAAGTAATGCTCTAACTGCCCGTTGTCGGAGCTAACATCTTCGACCAGTTGCGAACCAAGAATTTGGTCATTAGGTCGCATTTCTGCGTACACGTTTAAGACGTGCACCATCCCAATTGCGCTCCTCCGTCCAAAGCCGTTGGCACAATGTGGAGTCCGGTTTGGCGAGCACCACGCAACATTCGCGCAAACAGAAAGCAGGTAGTACTGTCTTCTGCCCTACTGTAACCCAGACATATCTCAAGTCCAGATAATCATGATTGGGGATATGTTGCTGCCAAACGTCAGACCACCCAAGACCGCAGGACCACTTGGTGCGGAAAAGCGGTTTCACTGGTAAATCGAAGACTGCTTTGATATGGTTCATATTAAATAAACCCGACGATCACTTACTGTAAGTTCATCCTCGGAGATTGTGACAATGATCTCTGTCATTGAGGAACATGGGAGTGATGTTTAATTGGAGTCTACCTTTGTCTGAGCACGTATACCGTGTGATAATGAAAGCTAAGCAGGTCAAATCAAATCAAATCAAATCAACTTTATTAGGGTCACAAATTGGGCGCGCAGGCCCGTCTTACATTCGGCCCTTCCAATCACTCGTCTTTCGTTCATCAAGAGCATTATACATTTACATAGGAAGAAAAATAAACATTGTGAAATGAATGTTGTAAACATAAACAAGGCTAATTACCATGTTATGAAGCCCATCTCCCACCTACCCATACATCACCCCATCCACACAACACCCCACCTACCCACACACACGCGCACCAAGGGACACATACACACCCCCACCTACCCACACACACGCACACCAAGGGACACATACATACCCCACCAACCGACCCATCCCCCTCCCGCACATCCCCCACCTACACACACTGCCCTCACCTGATCCCCCAACCAAAACACACTCGCCACCCACAAACATTCCCCCACCAACCCACACATCCCACGCCCATCCACATCCTAACCCACACATCCTCTCCCTACCCACACCTCAAACCACCCATCCCCCAGCCACATCTCCATCGACAACATATTCCCCACCCATGCACACAATTCCCCACCAACCCACACATCGCACATCCACTCACACATCCCCAAACAATACACACACATCCCCACCAACTGACATGTCCCTACCCCCCCCCCCCCCACACACACATCTCCCTAACCACCAATACATCCCCAATCCACTCACACACACCCCACCACCCACACATACAACTTCCACCCACGCACACATGCCTTAACCTAATCCCCCACCACACAATCCCCCACCCGCACATCACATACACCCCTTACCACGCACTATTCCCAACCCACGCACCACACACACACACACATCCCTCACCAACACATCCCCACTTACACACCACACACATATCCCCCACCCAGATACCACACAATATTCCCACCCACACCCACACAGATACCCTTACCCATCAACCCCACATACCCCCACTCACACACCACACACCTCTCCCCACCCACACACGCATTCCCTACCCGTCCACAAACACACACTCACTAACGCATACATCCTCCACTACGCACCCACACACCCCCACCCACCCACCCCCAACCAAACATCTCTCGATCACAATACCCCTACCCACACACATCCTCCACCCACTCACACATCCCACCCCGACACATACAACTCCCTCACCCACCTACACATCCCTAAGCCACTCACACACCCCCACCCACACATTCCCCATCCACACACACACATCTCCCACCCACACACCCCACATACATCCCCCACCCACCACAATCCCATACTCGCCCACACATATACCCCACCCATACGCACATTCCCCGCACCCATCACACACATCCCCCACACCACACACTATCCTCCACCCATACCACCACAACATACCCTCCACCCACACATCATTCACACATCCCCCACCAACACACCGCACACATATCTCAAACCCACACACCATACACTTCTCCCCAACCGCCCTTGCATTCCCAATCCACCCAACACAATCCCCTACCCACACAACCCCGCCTCCCACACATACTTCCTCAAACCATCCACACATCTCCACCCACATAAACACACATCCCCCGCATCCGTCCCATACACATATCCTCCACCCATACACACATCCCCCACACCCATTCCAACACCCATAGTTTCACCCCCACACATCCATCCACACATCCCACCAACACCCACAAATACCACTACCCACCAAAACCCACACACCCCAACCTATTCAAACGCATACCCCCACCCACACACCCCCACCCACACATATCCCCACACTCACACACATCCTCCACATACACTCACACTTCCTCACATCTAGACACATACAAAATGTCTCACGTTAGTATTGAAACTAGTATGAACAAACTCCCACACTTTACTCACACACATACACTGACACTTGTCATGAGCAGTCTCATAAAAATGTTAAACACGGAGAAAAATGTGTACATAAAATGTATGTGACGTAAAAATAGTGATGCTCTCTCTCTCTCTGTCTCTCTCTGTCTCTCTCTCTCTCTCTCTCTCTCTCTCTTTCTCTCTCTCTCTCTCTCTCTCTCACACACATACACACACACACATTCACTCTCACGCTCACACATTCACTCTTCTGCTCATTCATTCACTCTCATTCATTCACTCTCACGCATTCACTCTCCCGCTCACTCATTCACTCTCCCGCTCACTCATTCACTCTCCTGCTTACTCATTCACTCTCCCGCTCACTCATTCATTCTCCTGCTCACTCATTCACTCTCACGCTCACTCGTTCTGTCTCTCATTCACACTCACTGACTCTCTCACTCAAACTACAGTAATGAACATGAGTTTATATAATGCATGATAATATCAAATGGTATTTAACTGATAATATGAGAGATGAGAATACACAAACATAACATGCGTGTTACATGACATGCATCTGCTCAGCTCTCTCTCTCTCTCTCTCTCTCTCTCTCTCTCTCTGTATTCTTTCATATACACACACTCACACGCATGCGCGTGCTCACACACACACACACACTAACACATCAACTCTCCCACTGTCTCACTCTCTAACACACAATCCTTCACACACACACACACTCACTCTCTCAATCACACTCTCTCACACATACACATGAACGCATGCACATGAACGCATGCACGCACGCACACACTCCCTCACTCACTCTCACACACACACGTACGAATGCATGCACTGACACATTCCCCCACAATTTCTCGCTCAATCACTCTCTCCACACACACGCATGCACGTGCACACACACGCATTCACTCTCTCCCTCTCTCTGACACCCACTTCCTCTCTCTCTCTCTCTCTTTCTCTCTCTCTGTCTCTCTCTCTCTCTCTCTCTCTCTCTCTCTCTCTCGCTTCCAAACGCACACACATATATAGTGAACAATTATAGTTAAACAATTATAATGAACAATGTACAATGAAATTTCGTACAATTAACCTCATA
This sequence comes from Cepaea hortensis, assembly GCA_963921405.1. Lineage (NCBI taxonomy): Eukaryota > Metazoa > Mollusca > Gastropoda > Stylommatophora > Helicidae > Cepaea > Cepaea hortensis. The sequence goes on from CAWUFQ010000617.1 coordinate 41,188, forward strand.
AACCATGTCACTAAGAAGAACAAGAAAGAAAATAAAAATGGAAATTATTGAAGAAAAGTACGGTTTTATGGAAGGAAAGGGTACAAACAATGCAATATATATATATATATATATATATATATATATATATATATATATATATATATATATATATATATATATATATATATATATATATATATATATATATATGACGAACACTAATAGAAAGGTCAATAGAGAAACAGAGGGACATATATTTATGCTTCATAGATTATACTAAGGCATTTGATAAAGTAAAACATGATGAGCTGATTAAAATGTTGGAAAATATCAACATTGATGGGAAAGATTTAAGATTCATAAAGAATATATACTGGAACCAAGTAGCAGCAATTAAAATGGGAAATAAAGAGGGTAGTTACGAACAGATAAAGCTAGGAGTACGACAGGGGTGTGTCTTGTCACCCGATCTCTTCTCCCTATATAGCGAAGTAATAATGAGAGAGATCAAAGAGAAGCCAGGAATACTAATCGGAGGATATAATATAAACAATATACGCTATGCAGATGACACAGTATTGGTGGCGGATAATGCAACAGACCTACAACAATTATTGGACATTGTAGTATCAGAGAGTGCACAGAAAGGACTCTCCTTGAATATCAAGAAAACAGTAACAATGGTGATATCAAAGAAAATGGAGACACCAAAATGTGACATAGAAAAAGAAGGGGAAATTCTCAACCAAGTTGGAAAATTTTAAATACCTAGGGGCACTTATAACATCGGATGGAAGATGTACAACAGAGATTAAGAGCAGAATAGAGCAGGCAAAATCCGCATTTCAGAAAATGAAGAGTATCTTATGCAATAAGTCGCCATCAATGAATGTAAGAAAGAGAGTGCTAAAATGCTATATAGAACCAGTATTGCTGTATGGCAGTGAATCTTGGAATGTAAATGAACAAATTAGGAAGAACTTGGAAGCAACAGAGATGTGGTTTTTAAGACGAATGTTGCGAATTCCTTGGACTGCCAGAGTAACTACCAACGATTGCCTGAAAGAGGCTAATGAAACTAGAACACTATATACAACAATAAGAAAGATACAAACAACTTTCTTTGGTCATGTGATGAGAAGAGAGGCATTGGAGAACATCGTGACAACTGGAAAGATCGAGGGGAAGAGAGGCAGAGGCAGACCAAGAGAAATTATGCTGGACGGATTGAGACGGTGGCATGGAGGAATATCATCAGCAGAGTTGATCCAGAACACCAAAGACCGAGATCTGTGGAGAACCATGAACGCCTACGTCAGCCGGCACGACAC
>CAWUFQ010000617.1:47500-69885 GCA_963921405.1 Cepaea hortensis
TATGTATGTATGTATGTATGTATGTATGTATGTATGTATGTATGTATGTATGTATGTATGTATGTATGTATGTATGTATGTATGTATGTATGTATGTATGTATGTATGTATGTATGTATGTATGTATGTATGTATGTATGTATGTATGTATGTATGTATGTATGTATGTATGTATGTATGTATGTATGTATGTATGTATGTATGTATGTATGTATGTATGTATGTATGTATGTATGTATGTATGTATGTATGTATGTATGTATGTATGTATGTATGTATGTATGTATGTATGTATGTATGTATGTATGTATGTATGTATGTATGTATGTATGTATGTATGTATGTATGTATGTATGTATGTATGTATGTATGTATGTATGTATGTATGTATGTATGTATGTATGTATGTATGTATGTATGTATGTATGTATGTATGTATGTATGTATGTATGTATGTATGTATGTATGTATGTATGTATGTATGTATGTATGTATGTATGTATGTATGTATGTATGTATGTATGTATGTATGTATGTATGTATGTATGTATGTATGTATGTATGTATGTATGTATGTATGTATGTATGTATGTATGTATGTATGTATGTATGTATGTATGTATGTATGTATGTATGTATGTATGTATGTATGATAAGTAAACTTTTTTTAATGAGTTTGTGATTTTGAGAAAGTATATGTGTATGCGAGGAAATGTGTATTTGTGTGTTATTGAGTGGGTGCATAACTGTGAGAGTTTGTGTAAATGATTTAAGTATATCCGCAGGATTTATGTACATGTACATGTATTAAGGTGTGTGTCTTCGTTTGTTTGCCTGCCTTCCCGTCTCATAACATGGTAATATGCATTGTTTGTGTTTACAAAATTCATTTAACAAGGTTTCTATTCCTATGCGAATGTAACATGCACAATGATGAACGAAAGAAGAGTGATTGGAAAGGCCGAATATAAGACGAGCTTGCGTGCCCAATATGTGACCCTTTGAAAATAAAGTTCGTCCGTTCGTTTGTTCTTCCTATCTCTCTATGCATCCGTTCTGTTGATCTGTCGGTCGATGGGCCCATCCGTCCGACCTTCTGTCTGTTTGTCTATTATCACCGCAGATATGGCGTTCCTAGCTTATTCCGTTGTCCATGTCTTTTTCTAAACGCAGATTGCATTCATGTTTTGCAATCTGCTCTTTGTGGCATGTTGTCACTTTGTCGCAGAGCACGGCTTCTCTAACCAGAACCCTTCTAACTTATCGTTCCACCAGGGGGTTAACACCAACTATTGCCCATGCTATGTTGAGATATATGCATTTAACACCTTATCTTACTTAACACATCATGCTCCGTCATGTCATACTTGAGCGACTGCGCTTGTTCTTCTTGAATCTACCATTATCCACCAATATGCTGCAGGGATATTGTCACTGATTGGTTTTCCCAGGATATCCCATCAGTATACTATATAATTGCCGGTCTCTCTGGCCGAGGGCTTACAACACTTTCTCCGTAATCCCGTTTATCACACAGTCTCGTAGCGGGCGAGAGCTGGAAGCAGTTCGACCCCCGCTGGTGACTTGCGGCATAACTGAGCCGGCCGCTCAGAAAGCAATGGCAAACTACTGAGCGTAATCTTGCCAAGAAATCAACAATCAGCTGAAAGATGCTGCTGTTGACAGCGATGTCCTGTAAGGGATGTGCAAAAAAAAAATACTATATAATTAGGGGATGGGTAACCATTGCACGGTCAGTAGTACTGGCGTCATCTCCTGCTCGTGGCGTGCTATTCTGGTGAAGCTAGAACGATTGGTTTAGTGCCTCCTTGAACACTCCCATATGTGTTGGAACATCACTTTCCTGTTATATCCCTTTTAGCGTTGAAATCACCACAATGACGTTAATCCCGTGACATATAATGTCCGATTCCGATTCCAATTCAAAAACAAAAATTCCAAAATCGACCTCGTCTAACCTGCTTCATCAGCTGTGGTTATTGTTTAGGTACGTGGTTTTTGTGGGTTTATTCAACCTAATTCTTGTCTTGTGAGTCCTATCTCGGACTGGTTATGTAGCGTTTGTGTCTATGACGTCAGCAGTGATCGGCGGCTATCCTTTGTGCTCGTCTGTTGTTGTGGTTTTCTTTGTTGGTGTAGGCTCCTGGCTCGTCTGGCTTGACTGGCTGCAGTCCTTATAAGGACTTTTCGTTATCCCACTCCAGCTGGGGGATCGGTCGGCGGCCGTCCTTAGTGCTTGTTTCCTCTTGTTGTTTTCTTTGTTGGCACAGGCTCCTGGCTTGAGTGATATCAGTCCTTAAACGGACTTTTTATTTAGTACTTTTGCCTCCTGTTCTGTGTAATGCCCCTAGAAGCTTTTTGATGTTATTTAAATCCTTGCGCTTTCTTTCACTTTCGTGTGTAAGTTTTTGCTGTTTTTCGATTGCTTCCTCTGTGGTCAGCCATGGGAAGATCTCTTCGTCTTCTATGTAGTACTCGAAGTCGGTATCGACGTCATAGTTTAATTTCGGGTATTCTATCAGTTTCCCCCTGAGTTTCTTGGGCTTCTTTCCTTTTGCTTCCTGTCTCCTTATGTATTCCTCGTGTCTGAGTTCCTCTTGTCCTGCTCGTTTCTTTCCTTCTTCTATGTACACCTCCATTTCCTCCCGGGTAGGTTCCCCTCCAATCCACGGTATGCCGTCGGAAGGTACCTTATCTTGTCTTTCTTCAACTGTCTGGTGGGATGTTGGTTTCCCCTTGGATGGTTTGGGCGTCGAGGTTCGGCTGCTGGTTTTATCTTGCGCCTCCGGGTCGGTTTTTTGTTGTGTTTCTTGCTGTTTCTTTGTGGTCACTTGCCTGACTTCTGTTGATTTGTTTTGAGTTGATTTCATTTCAGCTTTTAGTCGCTCTCTCTCCGCTTTTATAGTGCGTAGCATTTCTTCGTTTTCCTGCTTCAATGCGGTCATCTGTTCCACTTCTCGCTTGATGTTTTCATGGATCTCCTTTATTTCCGCCAGTAGATTCTCGTTGTCGCTGGTCGGGTTAGGCGTTAGCAGTGCCTTGACTTGTTTCTTCAACTCGTCTATCTGCTTTTGAAGTTGATTTCTTTCAGCTTGTGCTATACCCGTGGCTGTCTCGCCCCTCTGCATTGCTTCCTTGAATGGTGTCTTTGTGATGATGGCGATCTTTAAGACGTCTTTATGTCTCTGCAGGTACGGACAGCCCAGGTATCTTGCTCCATGTTTGTCCAGGCAGTTGGCACACTTTCTTTTGTTGTTGGGTGCTCGCAAATCCGTGTCCATCTTGGCCAGCGGACACTCCTTGAAGGCGTGGTGAGCGGCGCAGTATCGGCAGATTCCCGTCTTACTGCGACACGTAGCTCTACTGTGGCCGGCCCTCTGACATCTGGAACATTGAGTGATTCTTGGTATGAATCTCTCTGGCTGTTGTATTTTCTTGCTGAATGATACTGTGATCGGCATTTCGCTGCCCTCCGACGTCACTACTGCCAAGGTTGTAGATATCTTGGAGTAGGTGAGAAGCCGTTCCGCCTTCAAGAATCGGGTGTGAGGATTCTCTTCACGTAGCTGCTTCAGGATTTCTTCATCTGTCAGCTCCACCGGAATCCGCTTGACAACCCATCGGACTGTTTTTGAGTCGGTGTTTCCGACTCTGGTGTCTTTCTCCTCCTTCTCTGCTGTCTTGGTTCTTGACTGTGTTGGGCTGTCAATCTTCTCCCTCGTAGTAGCTTCAGTGATGGCTGTAGTATCAGGCTCTTTGATGCAGCTAGCAGGTGGGCTCTCGACGTTCTTCTTCTTGTTGTCGGCTCCCACGCTGCACATCTTGGCAACAGCGTGTTTCTTGTTGTTGGACTTTCTAAGTGACATTTTCGCGCTGATCAGGCTTCTTGACAGAATAATGTGACTTGACTTGTTAGCGCTCGCAGTGCGAACTGAGGATCATGCTTTATATGTAACACACAGACGGAGGTGAAACATATCATCGACACGAACTCGTCCAATGAGTTCATTGTTATAGATTTCAGGATAACATTTTCAAAGTGATAACAGGAGCACATCCAATGTGATTCGATGCGAGTGTTATATCACCTTATCACAGTGTTGACGTTTAACATATAACATACTTATAATTACAGAAACATCAAAATATCGGAAATCAAGAAGAAGAAACATACAGGTATTCTGCAACATCTGAATATACAAGAAAACGGACTAAAAAAAAAAAAAAAAAACCATGCCCTTGAGACAGAAATAATGTATCCATGTCAATCATCGACATGGTTTTAGAACGAAGAAAAGGTTAGTAAAAGACAAGTAGTGGGTCAACCAACGTGACCGTGGAATCGGGGATTTAAAGACACAATGGACATGAATATTAATCAAGTAGGGGAACTGCCAGATTATCGAGAAAGTGGTCAGTAGGGATATGGTGAGAGCAGTGATGTCCTTCCAAGATGTGCCATGCCGATAAGCATGGGCGGTCATGATTCGCCATATCACTCGATCACCAGAGTTATGGATCAGTTCAGTGTTTTTGTCTCGACCATTCCACGTGGACAAGACATCCATGTATTTACTTCTCTGGGTTCCCCTTGTTCTCTTCCCCTCAATCTTGCCAGTTGTCACCAAGTTCTTCAATTTATTTCTTCTCAAAGTTTGCCCAAAACTATTGACTGCCTACGTCTAATGTATCTAATCATTTTACGATTTGCTTTTGTTTCTTGTAGGACTTGGTAATTGGTTTTACTGTCTGTCCGTGGTATTCATTGCATTTTCCACAGAAACCACATTTCCACAGCCATGAAATATTTGTCAGCTTGTCTGCTCATTTTCCACGTTTCACATAAATACAAAAAGTACAGGCTATATGTAGCACCTCAACACTCTTTCTTCTCGTAGCAATTGATATCTAATTATTGGTCAGTATGTTTTTCATCTTGCAAAAGGCTACAGTGGCCACGAATATTACTGTTATAATCTCTTCAAGACAACTACCATCTTATGTTATGGCTTTTCAGAGGTAATTGTTCCGATTAATTTGTTTAATAATATTCCTATTTTCGTGTACATTGCATTGTGCTATTTCCTTCGTCCTAGTGACGACCATAATCTGTGTCTTCTTACAGTTTAACGCTAACCCTAGTTGTTTACTGTGCTCAACAACTGCATCTACTGAATTTTGCAGATTTTGTTCATTGTCTGCACCTTCCGCATATCTAATGTTATTCATGTTTCTCCCCCACCTCCCCCAATGATGATTCCTTTCATATCTTCTATATTTCTTAAATTATTTTCACTGTTCAGAGAAACAAGATCTGGAGACATTACACATCTCTTTCTCACACCTCTCCTAAGGGGCTGATATTGACCTACTTCATTATCAATTCGTATCACAGTTTGTTATTTCAAGTATATGTTGTTTTTACAAGTCGAAGGTCTACCCCATCAATTTGTTGATCTTCATGCATCTTTATCATGCTGATATGTATTACGTTATCGAAATCCTTTGTGTAGTCAATAAAGCAAAGATTAAGATCTTTGTTTACTTCGATAGAACGTTCAATTACTGTTCTCAGCATATAAATAGCATTTATTGTACCCCTGTGTTCTACAGATCCACATTGGTCTTCTCCTATTTCAGGTTGTATTTTCTTCCTAACTCTTTGCATGTTAATTCTTAGCAAAATCTTCGTGATGTGGCTCATTATACTAATTGTTCAATGTTTATCACATTTCAAGGCTCCTGATTTGTTTGGGACTGCAATAAATACATAATTACATAATTCATGAGACATATCTCCAGTATCATATATTGCATTCAACAGTGAGGAGGAAGAGGGAGTAGTGGGGAGGAGGAAGAGGGAGGAGGAAGAGGGAGAAGGAGGAGGAAGAAGGAGGAAGAGGAGGGAGAAGGAGGGAGGAGGAGGGAGAAGGAGGGAGGAGGAGAAGGGAGGAGTGTACCAGTGTAAAGGACCAACAAAGACTGGGTTTTAATACAAAGACTGTTTATTTTCTTGACGATGACAACATGGCTTCCTTCCAGTTCTCAGGCGGGATGTTGACTGCCCCTTGACAACCAACTACGTCACGACTTGAGCATCTCCCCTCGCTTTCACTCCCGATGCTCAATCGTGCTGTAGCTTTTTCCCACTAATACTCCACTACTGTTACACCTCCCCATGTTAATTAAAGAATTTTTCCTATAAAAGGAAAAAATCTTTACTCCTAATCCCCTTACTCTATTCCCCCTTTTTCCTTACCTCTCACAGTTCCTCTAATCTTCCCCAAACCAACTCCAACTTAAGTAAATATTCTATTCTTTAACTCTTTCCCCTGCTATATAGTCATCCCACTTCTTCTTCGTTTCTGGCCCTTCAAACAAACATAACATATTTACATATTCTTAATAACCTTTAAATCTCAACTTTATACGTCTTATACATCATAACACGTCTTCTTAAATACTCCTTCTTCTCTTCATAAGCAATCTGCTTAAAATTTCAAACGCTAACACCAACTCCTTATTTTTATCACCAACACTACTACTTCCCCACTTTCAACTAACCTGAAATCACTTTCACACGATAGGAAGACAAAGAATCGGTGGCCACCGGTATTTAAAAGAAGCAGTAGAACTCTTCCACACAAAGACCACACTCAGCTAAATCACACACCCCCTTTACCAAACCATACTCCTTTACCCTCCTATGTCATTTGAGACTTTATGTAATAAAGTCTAAAACAATTATATCCTCTACCGTACCACTTATTATGGTAAACGTTTACGCTGCTATCTACAGCATCAAATACCAACCATCAAAATTTATTATTCACTCTCAAGTGTCTATATATTACAGACACTACTACTTTTATGTCTCTGAACCTTACTTCAACCTCTCATTGTAATGTTAACCACAAAACACATCCCGAGGACGCAATTAAAAAGGTCTATTATTCCTTAAGACCTTCTCTAACATTATACACATCACCTCACATAACTAATCTTCTCCTATACCTCACTCAGAATTCTCTCTTAATCTCGTCGACAATTTCAGCGACCCCTTACTGTCCATTTATTTAGGGCATATCTATTAAAACCTCCACTTATGCCGTCATCAACAGCAACAATATACTACCCCCAACTGCTGTCTGTGATTGCTTGCAATCTACTTTATCTCAGTCCATATATTACGGACCCACAAAACCTCCTATCATTTTGTCTCCCCAGTGACAATGTTCAATTCTTACTATTTTACTGCTATCCACAGTGTCTAATCACTCTTCAGATTTAAACATGGATTCAATTCATGTTTACTCTTTGTCTGGGATAATCTTCTTATTCTTCTATAACCCAGCAATCTCGTGTATATCATGGCTCTTCTGACCCCACGGAAACTATGTTCAAAACTTTTCTCACATTTACCCCACTGCTATATTCATTAATCTTTTCTTCTCCCATGTGGCTTCTAATCCCATATTTTTCTAATTAATGCTGACTTTAGTGTATCTCTAAACTTTCCCATAACCATTTTACTTGTGTAGTAAGCTCGTCTTCTGTTTCCAACACTTCATAGCCATATTAACCTCTCTACGCTGATTATCACAGCAACAAAATACCCATGAACTTACTCTTTACAAAGAGAATGTGTCTCTCTATTAGCTCTCAGTAGTTTTATTAACTCTTTTCTGAACGAAGGGTCCTAATTAAACCCTATATATTGTCTTTATTCTAGACAAAACTATGTAAACTAAACATAACTTAATTAACTACTATTTAACATACAAAACAGCGAAATAAAATCACAACTGAACATCATATTCCCCCCCCCCCCAAATTTTTATAACAATCATTTATGTTTCCCCTCAACTCAACTAAAGGTATGATGATGATGGTGATGATGATGGTGATGATGATGGTGATGATGATTAAAATAATACAACATACATCCTAATCTATTGTTACCTAATACTACTGGTCTCTTTTACGGACCAGTAGTTTGTTTGCACCATTCTAAGAACACAATAATCCTATTCTAACATAATAACAATCATTTTACAGGACCAAACCAAGCAAAAAAACATTTTATATATGAGGCATTTCAACCTCCACAAAACAAGTGTCTTCTCACTAAAGAGAAGGTGTTAAAAAAAAATAATTCCCTTTAAAATTAACTACGTACAGTGGCCCATCCTCATTGGCCTTCTATATGAATCACTGTAACACATATTTATTCCTACAATTCATACCTATTTTGTTATAAAACAAAACAACTCAATGCCAAGCATTAATGCCAAAATACGTATATACATATATATATATATATATATATATATATATATATATATATATATATATATATATATATATATATATATATATATCTGTTATCTACAGATCATCATAACGCGGAACAATACTTGTTCCCCTCAACCAAAATCACTACTCAACAACTGACCGTTCCTTTTTCTGGAAGTCAAACATTGATTATCTCCCCTCACAATTTTCTATCTTTTTCCAGCCTAACTCCTAATACATCATAACATCTAAAATATCCTCTTAAGCAAGCACTGTAAACTACAGGTCGACTCCTTTTATCTATTCGTAATGTGGCGACTATTCCAATGTCATCTCAATGTACCAGCCATCATCTACTTATCAATTAACTTGTGGCTCGGCACACCAATTGTTTCCCTTGGATTTATACCAAACATCACTACCACTTCTTAATCATTACTGTTAACTACAGTATCTCCACCCTCCTACGTCCAACAAAACTTTGTCTATTTACTATAGACCTCTCACCAACACATCTACTTGCTGTACCAACCACTAATTCCAATTTTTAAGTTTCTCGTCTATCCGACGCAATTACTTAACGTATCATTACTTTCTAACATCTCCCCACGACTACTCTAAGCTATCCTCAAGTCTTTCCTAGCCCTCTTGCATCGTGACGATAACCAAACCGGTCACCCTCCTCGGAACATGTTCTCCAACATTCATTTAACTAACCTTGTTTACCTCCGTATCTTTCACTCTTATTTATCGGAATTCTTTCAGCACTGCAACCCACACCACTTATAACTGACAGCAAACCTCACTTTTCTCGTCCCTGTCAAGAATACTAAACATGTTTTATGAAACATCATTCAGAATGTTAACTCCGTTTTCGTCATACAACTTCCATAATTTCCTTCCAACGTCAGATATTCTACGAAAAGACATCACAACTCTCTAATCATTTTCTTTCTATCTCTCGATTTTCGCATACTCTATGTTCCACAGTTTATCAACGTCACTTGTCAACCACTCTTCTCATATTCACACGGACAATGATACACAACCTCGCTCTCATCTCACGACTATTCTCGCTTCGCGACAACCTAACGTGTCCATACCATTATTTTAAAAAAAAAACAATTTAGACGCACATTCCAGCAATCACTCACCACTATCTAAGCGTATCGATCTCCTCCACACACATTGACACAAGATATATCAGCGCAACTATTACATTTTATCTATGTACTTTACTTAGGCGACGTCCTCTATGAACAACGCATAACCAGACGAATTACTCCACCGGACTTTCACAATTCACTGTTTTCTTATTTCTACTTTTCTCAACCACTCCCTCCTTTACGAAGATCAGACCCCATACATTATCTCTCGCAACTTATATTTCTTTTACAACACTATCGACTATCTCTCAAACAAACTTCATTCCGCATTCTATATTTCTCCACACAACCACTTTCTCAGACTTAATCAGCTCTTCTTTCCCCACAAGCACGACGTAACTCGTATTCTTTAAGCATCAACTTCTACAGTCTTTTACTCTTAATATTCTCGCGTTCAACTGGCCATTTTACACCCAGGATACTCAATTCCTCCTCAACCTATATCTCCTCACCAGACACTCTCGGTTCACCTGTCAACAATACTATTCTTTCTTCTCAAACCAACAAACAAAACTATCTCGGACATCACGTCACAGCTCTGAGTCGAACCATTTCTAGTACGAACCTTCATCCTCTACTAATTCTGTGCTGAACCTACCCTATTTTACTTACACCGGTTATACATCACTCGACGTGATTAACTCTCTATATCTATCCATTCCGGACAAAGGAGTATTTTTGTTCTAGTTTACTCTCCCTATATCGTAACCAAACAGAAGATATCCTGTATTACGTATCCACGTAGAATATCATTTGCCGTAACTCTCTATCCTCAACAACACTATCGACTACTCTGTACCATGTGATACTACACCAAACAAAATTTATCTGCCTATTTTAGACAGCTCATATATCTATATGCTCAAACCGCAACTCTTCTCATAAACTAAAACTATTCCATTTTCCTTCCTCACCCAAGGAATTTTAACCGTTATAGAGTGTGTCCAAGTTAAACATTTCATTGTCTCTCAATACATTAACCCGTCTTTCTCTTATTATGTCATCTTCACTATCTGTTGTCAACCTGTTAAAGTACTCAGGTCTTAATTCTCTGAGTTTTCTTATGTTATCTTCTGTTGTCGAGGAGTAAATTCCCGCTATCTGTCTATCACTATTCTTCTTCTTACATGTTTTCTTCTTATTTCTTTTATTTGCGTCGGTCTGCTCACTGTTCCCTGTATACCTTACGTAACGTTTGTATCTCCCCATTTCGTCTTCAGATGACACACTGACAATAGTTCCCTCATCAGACTCATAGTAGTAGTTCACCGCAGCCACGTCGATTCCATTCCCATAGTCGCCTTTAGAACGTCTGACTTTCTTTCTCTTTCTTGGTAGTCGTCTCTTAGCTTTCCCTACTTTCTTGTCATACAAACCAGTATCTAGTTCCAAAGAGTCACTAACCAAAACTCTGTCCGTCTGTCCACCAGCAACTATACCGTATGAGGGAACATCACGCTTCGATTCAGGATCTGCTCTTATTGCAACTCTCTCATTCTCCGAATCATCAGTATTAATATCTGTTTCAGCATCACTATAATATGCGGCGGTAGGAATATCTTCTCCGTAACCTGAACTCTGGCAGCTAATATTCCTACACCATTTGGGAATTAGTTTCATGTCTATAGCTGAGGAACTTGACACGGTAGTACCTCTATTAACTATCATACTACTATTTCTTTCTTCAATACTTCTCCTCTTTAGCTTTCTTTCGTTCTTGGTCCTCGTCTGTCTATCTTTCTTAACTTCAACCTTGTCTCCCTTAGTCAAATGAGTTGGTTTTGACTGAGTCTCTATTAAGTCAGTTTGACTTCCCTTTGTTATCTTGCCGGCTGGTTGTACCTGGACCTTTTTCTCTACTGTATCTACCTGAGTCTGTGTACTATTTTCTATCGTATTACCTGCCTGCGTCTGTGTCTCTCGGTTTCTTTTCTTTACTAATATCTTCGTCTTCTTTTCCTGTTCAATCCTAATATTGGCCAGTACTTTAGGAGTCGTTGAATTTTTATCTTTGTGTTCCACTCTGTCTTTCGATCCTGACTTCAAATATTGTCTTTGTCTCTTTTCAAACCAGTCGTTACGTCTTTTTCTAGCGGTTGCACTGTGAGAGGGCCAGTCCCATGATTTCTTTGAAAAGTTTCTCTCACGCCCATTTTTGTATTTATAACTGCTATACCAGTCCAACCTTTCACTATTACGTCTGTTCTTCTCACCGTCTCTTACCCTATAAGCATTAGGCCTTGGTTCGTCATAGCCATATTGTCTTTTGTCTTTATTAAGCAATGGCTGTCTCCTGTTATTCTTTCCTACTCCATTACAGTCTACCATAATTCTATAAGGGTCTTGTCTAGTCGTTCTGTTCTTCAACGTTTCCAGAAAATTCTCTACTTCCGTAATTGACACCTTTAATTCCCCTAACCATGTACTAACACGTTGTAATTCCCCACACAAGTAATTCATATTAACTTCCTTTTAAATATCTATCAACCTGAAACAATATTTTCTACTTCTTCTTCTGCATATTCTTTGTTACCTGGAGACAAAAAAAACTTGTCCTGAGTTCAGCTGAAATATGCCTGATTCTCCACTGTGCTGTGATGAGTCTTCTAAGCTGAAATATTTATACCTATACAAGCAAACAAACAATCAATTCTTATTAATATCTAAATTAATTAACTAAAGAATTCAATTATTTTCTATCCAATATTAAATATGTTACCCCCCTTTTTTTTTTCTTGTTGAGGCTATCTTTCCAACCGAAAATGAAGTTCCTGGCGTCTATGTCTCTGTCTACTGAGTTTGAGAAAGCCGGTACTCGAGTACTTGAATCAAGATTGACAAAGCGGCTTCTGTAAGGACCAAAAATGCTCGACTGTAGTCCACAGGCCTCGATAGGGCACAACAAAATCTCACAGGGCCTCGATAGGGCACAACAAAATCTCACAGGGCCTCGATAGGGCACAACAAAATCTCACAGGTAGTTTCTCAGTTTCTCTTCTTGGGATGCTCAGTACCGTGCTTCAACCCTTGGTTGGGTCCCTTCTGAGATGGAGTACATCATCGACGTCTTGAGATAGTCTGACACAGAACAGCGAGCGGCTCTCCACTGCAGTAGAGCCCCGAGATAGTCTGACTCGTCAACAAAACATTGGGCAGTCCATGAAGTAATGCCTTATTTATTTGCTGTCTTCTTTTACCAACGTTCTTTTTTCTAGTTGTTAGCGTTCAGAACGAAACCTATTAACATTGAGGCTGAACTTGATCGTCTTATTGAAAAGTTCTTTCTCACCTGACACAACGATCAGACAACTGGATTTCTGGATTGCCCTTAAGCCAAACTTCTGCTTGCTCAAGACATGATCAAACTGGGCCGACTTTCAGCACACTCCTCGTTCACAACGATCAGACAACTGGATTGCTGGATTGCCCTTCAGCCAAACTTCTGCTTGCTCAAGACATGATCAAACTGGGCCGACTTTCAGCACACTCCTCGTTCGAGATATTGATTTACTGACTTGAACTTGACACGTTCGGCAGAGTAATGAACAAGAGGAGTCGTCAGGATGGTGTTTGCAGGCGCTGCCACCCGTTATGGCAAGTTGGTTTTCACTCTTCTCTTGACGCCTATTAATTTGTTATCTCAAGTCTTGAAAAAGACTTACAGACAACCACCCCTGGTCGGGCTTTTGGTCGCTGTATTCACAGATAACTTATACTTATTGGACATCTTTCCCACTGCGCCTTGTTACGTTCACTGGTTGTTCAAAAGCGTGCCGAAATTGTTTCTGGCGATTTAGACAAACGGAGCAAGGATAATCTTCTTAGTTTTTGGCCTCCGCGATGTTATATAGTATACGGCATGACTTCGCGTAGTTACTCTGTAGACCGCATTATACCAGGTTCGAATCGTGGTCACGGCACCAAAATTAGTCCTGTACCAGTGTAAAGGACCAACAAAGACTGGGTTTTAATACAAAGACTGTTTATTTTCTTGACGATGACAACATGGCTTCCTACAGTTCTCAGGCGGGATGTTGACTGCCCCTTGACAACCAACTACGTCACGACTTGAGCATCTCCCCTCGCTTTCACTCCCGATGCTCAATCGTGCTGTAGCTTTTTCCCACTAATACTCCACTACTCTTACAGGAGGAGGAGGGAGGAGAAGGAAGGAGGAAGGAGGAGGAGGGTGGAGGAGGAGGGGGAGGAGGAGGGAGGAGGAGGCGGAGGGAGGAGGAGGCGGAGGGAGGAGGCGGAGGGAGAAGGAGGAAGGAGGAGGAGGGAGGAGGAGTAGGGAGGAAGAGTAGGGAGGAGGAGGAGAGAGGGGAAGGAGGGAGAAGGAGAAGGGAGGAGGAGGGAGGAAGAGGGAGAAGGAGGGAAGAGGAGGAGGAGAATTAGGAGGTGAGGAGGAGGGGGAGGGTGAGGGGAGGAGGAGAGAGGAGGAGGAGGCGGAGGAGGAGGGATTAGGAGAAGGAGGATGGAGGAGGAAGGAGAAGAGCGAGGAGGAGGGAGGAGGGGGAAGAGGGAGGAGAGAGGAAGAGGAAGGAGGAGGGAGGAGGAGGAGGAAGAGGGAGGAGGAGGATGGAGGAGGAGGAAGAAGGGGAGGAGGAGGGGTAGGAGGAGGAGGGGAGAGGAGGAGGAAGGGGAGGATTATAACGCATATGCCTGTAGATAACTGTAGCGAAAAGGTCCACCTATTTGAGAAATATGCAACAATGTTACATATATAGCAATTCTATTAGAAGTTATGTCCCCTCGCTATATATACATTATAATGTAAATTAAATATTAAATAATAATAAGAAAACATGTTTGTACACTAAAAAAAACTATGACAGTTGGCAGCACGGGAATGATTAGAAGAAGTATAGAAAATTCCATCTCAATCGGATGGAGCGTTCGCGAACGCATAAAGGACACACATACAGACAGGCATACGGAGATTCTCTTTTATATATATATATACTAGCAGACCCGGCCCGGCTTCGCCCAGTCCCTGGTGGGAGCATCTCATTTAATTAATATAAGTAGTCATATAAGCTCCCGTTCCCGTTCCTGTCTGTCTGTCTGTCTGTCTGTCTGTCTGTCTGTCTGTCTGTCTGACCCTGCCCGGCATCGCCTGGCTCCTGGTGTGGAGAATCTCATTTAATTCATATAAGTAGTCATATAAGCTCCCGTTCTCGTTACCGACTATCTGTCTGTCTGTCTGTCTGTCTGTCTGTCTGTCTGTCTGTCTGTCTGTCTGTCTGTATGTCTGACCCTGCCCGGCATCGCCTGGCTCCTGGTGTGGAGCATCTCATTTAATTCATGTAAGTAGTCATATAAGCTCCCGTTCCCGTTCCCGACTATCTATCTGTCTGTCTATCTGTCTGTCCCTCCCTCTCTGTCTGTCTGTCTGTCTGTCTGTCTGTCTGTCTGTCTGGCTGTCTGTCTAATCATTTATTGGTTGCGGTTAGAACAACCTTAGATAAACGGACAAAAAGCATTAGAAAGAGCATTTGAAAGATCTTTACATATTCCCCCAACAATTAACTTGGGTAAATGGAGCGGCGGCAGCAGCAGCAGAAGAAGAAGAAAAAGGAGGAGTAGGAGGAAGGAGGAGGAAGAGGGTGGAGGAGGGAGGAGGAGGGAGGAAGAGATAGGCAGAGAGAGTAGGAGGAGAGAGGAGGAGGAGGAGTAGGGAGGATTAGGAGGGAGGAGGAGGGATTAGGAGGAAGAGGGGGAAAGAGGAGAAGGAGGAGGAGGGAGGAGGAGAAATGAGGAGGAGGGAGGAGGAGGAGTAGAGAGGAGGAGGGGGAGGAGGAGGGAGAGGGAGGAGGAGGAGGGAGGAGGAAGACGGAGGAGGAAGAAGGAGAAGGAGGAGGAGGGAGGAGGAGGAGAACGCAGGAGGAGGAGGAGGGAGGAGGAGAGAGGAGGAGGAGAGAGGAGGAGGAGGGAGGAGGTGGAGGGAGAAGGAGGAGGAAGGAAGAGGTAGAAGGAGGAGGGAGAAGGAGGAGGGAGGAGGTAGGAGGGGGAGAAGGAGGAGGAGGAAGAATGATGAGGAGGGAGGAGGAGGAAGAGGGAGGAGGAGGGATGTGGAGGAAGGAGGAGGAGGGAGGAGGTAGAGGGAGGAGGAGGAGGGAGGAAAAGGGAGGAGAGAGGAGGAAGATTTAGGAGGAAGAGAGGTGGAGAGAGGAGGAGGAACGAACGAACGAACGAACGAACAGACTTTATTTTCAAAGGGTAACAAATTGGGCACGCAGGCCCGTCTTACACTCGGCCCTTCCAATCATTCATCTTTCTTTCATCAACAGTGCATAGGAAAAAAACATTGCCACGTGAATTTTGTAAACATAAACAATGCATATTACTATGTTATGAGACACATCCACCACCCACCCACACATCCCCCATTCACTCCAACTTCCCCACCCAACCACACACACATACAATACATTCCACCACCCATCCACCACATCCCTACACCTACACATCTCCCCACCCACACACACCTCTCACCCACCACACATCCCATCCACCCACACCCCAAGCACACATACATTCAATAACCCACACATCCCCCACCTACACACATCTCCCCACCCACTCGCATATCCTCTACCCGTCCCATTTCACTCCAACAATCACTCACCCAATATCCTCCTCCTCCCACACACCTCCAACCACCCAACCAAACACACATTCCTCAGCCACACACATGTCTCCCCGTCAACTCACGTATTCCGCACCTACCCACACACAAATTCCGCACTCACCCACATAATCTCCCATCTCCCCCAGCCCACTCACAGATCCCGAGCCCGCACCTACAAACATCCCCCACCATCTCCTAACCTGCACACACTCACCCACCCACATATCCTCTACCCACCCACACATCCTCTACCCACCCATCCCCCAACCAATCATCCCTTAACCACACACCCTTACTCATATACAATCACCCACCCACACATCCTCTACCCAACCACACATCATCCACCCAACCACACATCCTCCATCCACCCATTCCCCCAGCCACACATCACTTAACCACACACCCCTACCCATATACACACACATCCCCACCCACGCACAATCTCCCCACCCATACAAACATCCCTCACACACATCCCCACCCACCAACACATTCCCCATTCACAAACACACACCTCCCATCCACGCACACACAACCCATACATTCATCCCCTCACACATCACTAGACACACGTACTTATCCCTCAACCACTAACACCCACACATCCCTTACCCACTCATCAACACATACATCCCCTATATACCCACCCACACTCACACATCCCAACCACCCATCTAAGCACACATCCCCCACCCTCACACACATCCTTCACCCACCCACAAACCCAACCACACCTTCACCCACCCACACAAACTTCATTTAACCACACCCAGCTCCCCTCCCACACAATACCACACCCACACACATCCCAAAGACACATCCCTCACCCACACACACATCTATCCACACATCTCCTACCCATCAACACATCCCCCAACTACAATCACCCTCACTACCCACACATACATACATCATTCAGCCACACACACCCCCACCCAGCAAGACATATCCCCCACCCACACACACATCTCCAAATCCATCACCCACACCCATCACGCACCCCTCCCCCAACCCACACACCCCCCACACACATTCACCCACACATCTATCACCCACACACACTCCCCACCCATCCACCCAAACATCCCACACCCATACACATCCCTCACCCACACACATCTCCAAACCCACAACCACCCCCACCTTCACACATCTCCCACCCACCACATATCCCCACACCCACATCTCCCCACCCACACATATACTCCCACCCATCCCATAACCCACCATCAATCATCCACCAACATATCCTCCTCCACCCACTCACCCACAACCACCTACACAAACACACATCCCCACCCACAAACACATCTCCCCATACACCCATACATCTCGCACGCACCCACACACAATCCCCCACCCACCCACACACAAACCCCCACCCACCCACACAAACCCACCCCTCCCACCCACACATCCTGAGCCCACCCACACACATCACGAATCCACCCACACACACACATCCCCCGATCCCCCAACCTACTATTATGATCAAACTCCCACACTTTACACACACATACAGTGACGATTGTCGTGAGCATTGTCGCAAAATTGTAAAGAAAATTGGAGAAAAATTGTACATATACATTTTGTAACTTAAAAATTAGTGATGCAATTCAACTCTCTCTCTCTCTCTCTCTCTCTCTCTCTCTCTCTCTCTCTCTCTCTCTCTCTCTCTCTCTCTCTCTCACACTAACGCTCTCACTCACATTACAGTAATGTTATATTATACATGATAAAATCAACTGTCATGCATACAAAATGATAATGTGAAAGATGAAAATACACAAAAAATATGGAATGGCATGTTACAGGACATGCGAGCACTGAGTTCTCTCTCTCTCTCTCTCTCTCTCTCTCTCTCTCTCTCTCTCTCTCTCTCTCTCTCTCTCTCTCTTACACAGGCACACACACATTCCCCACACACACACACATATCCCTCACATACACACCCATACATACATCCTCACATCTAGACAAATACTTGATGCCTCACATGATCACTGAAGCTAATAAGAACAAACTCCCACACTTTACACACAATTGAGACACTGACGATTGTCGTGAGAATTCTCGCAATTGCAAGAAGTGGAGAAAAAATTGTACATATACATTATGTAGCGTAAAAATTAGTGATGCAATTCAACTCTTTTTTTCTCTCTCTCTCTCTCTCTCTCTCTCTCTCTCTCTCTCTCTCTCTCTCTCTCTCTCTCTCTCTCTCTCTCTCTCTTGCGCTCTCTTTACATACACACACTCTCACACTCATTCACTCTCTCTCTCTCTTACTTACACTCACTAACTCTCTCACTTGCTTTACAGTAATTTACATGAATTCATTTTATGCATGTTAAAATCAAGTGCATCAAAATGATAATATGAAAAAATTGAGAATACACAAAACATATGGATCAGCATGTTAGATGACATGCGTGCGCTCATCTCTCTCTCTCTCTCTCTCTCTCTCTCTCTTCTCTCTCACACACATGTACATACACACACCCACACACATCATACCCACGCAATACACACACCTGCACACATCCATATACTTACTCACACGTACTCACATAACACCCGAATATACACTCCCTCGCATACACTGCATGCATGCACACTTACACATACAAAGATATACAATACATACACGAGCACACACACACAGACTCATCCATACACACATACACACACGCACATGCATATAAACGCATATAAACACATGAACGCACACTTTAACACACGTACAGACATACACACAGTCACACACAGATACACACATGTACACACATATACACCCATACACACATCCAGACATGCACACACATACATTACACTCGTGCACTCTCTCATTCACCCACGCTCTCTCTTTTACCCACTCACTCGCTCTCACACTCACTCATTCGTGCACATACACGCATACCCACAAATTCTCTCTCACTCACTCACGCTCCCTTACTCACTCATTTACTCGATGACTCTCTAACTCACACTCACTCACTAACTTTCACACTCTATCACACAGACAGGCAGACACACAACACACCCACTCTCTCAGATTCACTCATTCTCTAACTAAATCTCTCACACATATGTCAACACACTCACTCACTTTTACACTCACTCAGGCACACGCGCATGCATACTCTCTCACTCTCTCTATCATACTAATTCTTCCACTCACACTTTTTCTCACTCACTCTCTCACCCACTGTCTCGTTCACACATATACAGTGAAGAATGATAGTGGAAAAATGATACTAGTAGGTGACTTATGGAGGCATATAGTCGGTATGAAGTAAGTATTGAAAGAGTTTTCGGTTGAATGTGTAGGGACTCATTGGTGTTTTCAGTTCTGTTGGAAGGCTATTCCACAAGTGAGCACCAGAATATGCGAAACAAGTTTTGTATAAGTCCAATCTAGGCTTAGGAAGCTGTAATAAATTTAAGCGCTTACTGTTCATTGGCCGGTCTCTCTGGCTGTGGGGTTATAACACTTTCTCTCTGTAATCCCGTTTATCACGCAGAGTCTCGCAGCGGAGCGAGAACTGAGGTGGTTCGACCCCCGCTCGTGACTTGCGGATACTGAGCCGGCCGCTCAGAAAGCAATGGCAAACTACTGAGCGTAATCTTGCCAAGAGATCAACAGACAGCTGAAAGATGCTGCTGTTGACAGCTAAGTCCTGTAAAAGGATACGTACGCAAAACAAAAAAAACTGTTCATTGCATTAGATTGAATTAACGGTAGAAGATACTCTGGGGTAGCAAGTTGGTAAACTTTTTGTGCTATTCTCTTGGTAAGGGCGTGAACATGAGGGCTCCAGTTTAAATGTCTGTCAATTAAAAGACCTAATGTTTTATGTTCATTTACATTAATTATAGGTAACGTGTCCACGTGGAGCTCGAGCGGTGTCCCAGTTATGGCTTGGGTCTGTAGTTTTTGTCTGGTCGTTATTAGCATGGATTTGGTTTTGTCGATGTTAATTAACATGCGATTTTCATTGCTCCGTCTACTAAGGTTGTCAAGATCGTTTTGTAAAGAGCTCTCTAAGTCACAAAGGCTCTCTTGACTTGTGTAAATAGTGCAGTCGTCCGCAAATAGATCACACGAAGTATTGAGGTATAAAGGAAGATCGTTAATATACACTGCAAAAAGCAGCGGACCTAGTATTGAGCCCTGAGGCACCCCAAAATTAAGTTGTGTGGGTCTTGATAGACAGTTATTGAAGGACACTACTTGTTGTCTGTCTGATAAAAATGACGTAATTAGGTCCACCATATTGGTGCCAGTCTTCATGTGTTTTAATTTTCTAATTAAAATATCATGATCAACCATATCAAAGGCCTTTTTAAAGTCTACAAATACTGCTCCACAAATGTTGCCATTGTTGATACAAAGATGCCAGTTATCGGTCATTTTTGTAAGGGCACTATGGCAAGAATATTTAGGTCGAAACCCAGATTGACTGTCAATTATTAGATCGTTGTTAATTAAATGATGTAGTGTTATTTTATGCATGTGTTTTTCTAATGGCTTTGATAGCGACGATAGTAAGGAAATAGGTCTATAATTACCCAAGACGCTAATATCAGTTGAACCATTTTTAAGTAGAGGATACACTTTAGCAACTTTAAAGGCAGATGGAAAGTAGTTTTTGGATAGGCACTTGTTATATATGAACGTTAAGGACTCACTAATAATAGGTGCAGCACACCGAAGAATTCTATTACTGATACCATCTAGGCCTTCTGAATTTGTTGCTTTGAGATTCGAGAGATATTTATATACTTCTGCAACAGACATCAAGGGAATCTCAGGGGGAATATTTCTAGAGCACTTCCCTTCACAGAATGATGACAGTGAACTTAAATTACATACTGAGTCTGGTATTGAGGACTTTAGATTCTCTATTTCTGATTGAAAGAAGTAACTGAAATCCTCGCATGTTATAGAGTTTGGTATTGCTGACTCTGAAGAGTGTTTCTTGTTGGTTAACGAGCTAATAGCCTTCCATATATTTGTATTATTTGATTTATCTACAATCAAATTTTTGAAATGATCTTTCTTTATCCTACGAATTTCATATTTAACTTTATTTCTTAGTCTGCGGTAATTGATAAAATCTTTATTTTTGTGTGCTGTATATCGCTCTCTCATGATTTCGAGAACTTCGCTAGTGACCCACGGGGACTTATGTTGATTCTTGACTCGAACTTCTTTGACTGGCACATGTTTATCAAATACATTGTAGACTGTCTTTGTCCAGTAAGCTAGTGCATCATCCGGATCAGGAAGTTGGTAAACATGTTCAAGTGCTGCATTTTTTAAGTCGTCTAAAAATAAATTTTGGTTGAGAGCTTTAAAGTTTCTAAATTTGATGCTTAAATGTTTATTTTTAGGAGTTTTGAACCCAATTTTCGGCCATGTACAACATATTGGGTAATGGTCACTAACCACACTAACAGGAACAGAACATTCGGTAATATTAATTGGACAAGTAACATATATATGATCAATTATAGTTGAGGAGGTGTCTGTAACTCTTGTGGGACGATTTATTAGTTGTTTGAAATTGTAAGATAGAATGATATCTTCCCATGTCTGGTTGGATTTAGTAATATCTATGTTAAAGTCACCTAATATCATGACTTCTCTACCTGCTGTAAACACCCTATCCATCATTGTAGTGAAACAGTCATACCAACTATACCCAGCACAGGATTTCGATATAGGTATCCAATGAGAAACGGTTGCTGGCTGACTGGCTTCACCTCTAACCAAACACATTCTATCTCTTCTATCTCGAGATCACTTCTACGGGAACAGTTGAGAGAATTTGAAATGTATACAGCAATACCTGTCTCTAATTTTTGATGTGAGTCTCTTTGAATTACTTTAAACCCCTTAAGAGAGATTTCAGAGTCGGTTATTTTGTCGTTGAGACGACTTTCTGTGATTCCAAACACATGGAACTGTTAGCACAGTATTACTGAAAGCTCAGGTAATTTATTGAGCAAATGATAGATGTTGAGATGGCCTATATGTAGACCATCTTTGTTGAGCCACTGATCGTGATTGGCGAACATAACACAATGAAAAGATGATGTCGCTTGTGGTAGAACAATTTCTGAGGTTTTGAAACTTTATTTAGTGGTAGTTACGACTATTAGAGGGGATAGGAAAATGTCTGTGATGGAGTGACATCATTAAAGCTTGGGGCAGGGCTGCAGGATTGTATTGCATTAGCTGTTGAAGTTGACAATTCCACTGA
>CAWUFQ010000618.1:0-130000 GCA_963921405.1 Cepaea hortensis
GATGATACCAATACATCTTCACTCCAATAGTGCCGTGGGTTTATAGAACAGTTAACCCTCTATGTTAAAAATCACAGTGAAGATAAACATTAAACAATTAAAACACATTTAAAAAAAATTGTTTTTGTGTTAGATAATAAAAAATTAAAATTAAAAGTAATAATAATGTTCACAGACAAAACTATCACTCATAAAAATGTATTTATTGTATTTTGCTTTGAACTCAAGCGTAGCCCATACATGAGATATTACTTCTAGTGCAATGAACTGATTTTGTTTAGCGTGGATTAGCTTTTTCTGGTACCAGTGTCCCTCGTCATCAGGCGAACCCACTCCGACTTCTGAAATACTTGTAATTTGCGTCCCAGAGTCAAGGACGAGAAGTCAACATTTTAGTCCACTGACCGGTGTAGGGGTTGAAACGACTACCTCGGCATCAGCACACTGGTATTCTAAGAGCGAACACTCGTATCCATTCAGCCCTGCTGACCTCATCAAAATATTACAATCAACAATGAAGAAGTTGAAAATGTCAAACATTTCGAGAACCGTAGTTTCACAATTAATCACACTAGAGGTTAGTGAACAACTGCAATTCTAAAGTTCAAGGGCATTATGATAATATGCCACACCAGCAAAATCGCATTCAATGTTTTAATAACAATGAGAGCATGCAACAAATGAAATGTAAATTCTGAGAACATTCATGTTCCCTCTAAGCTGAAAACCTTCAGAGGTCCCGTTCACTCCATATTTTATATTGGCTGTATGGTGCTGGCCCCATATGTTTACACCGATACGTACTCGAGAGGTGACTTGCTTAATATTACTCTGGCTGCCTTGACTTCCTATGGATTTTGCAGGTGCCCTGTTTAGGTTGCATCAACCCGGGAGCCTCGGTCAGTGACAAAAATACTCACTTCAAAGGGAATTCAAACACATGTTAATGATACTGGTAACTAAGGGTGCCAACCACTAACCCACAGCTGTTCCCCGTCTTCCATGTTGCAACCTACAGTACGAATCCTGGACCATGTGACAATAATGACAGTCAGGACAGTGCAGTAATTTTCTCAGTATGATTCAAGTCTTCGAAATACCGACCTTCACGTGTTTTTTTCTTTAAGTATGCCGCCCCCTTATGAAGCCCCCTTACTGTACCGCCTGTTGTAGCCGCCTATCTGTATCATAGCACGACACGTCCCTGATGACAGAAGAACATCGAGGCTTTTTTAATTGAAATCTTACATACAAAAAGAATTAACAAACAGCAGTGAAATGGTTTGGTCACATAACTAGGCTACCAACTGAAAGTAAACCACAACAAGCAATGATGTACAGACCAATTGAAGCCAGAAGAAGAGATCGACCACGTAAACGATGGACAGGGGGAATAATATAGTCCATGGGAAAATCGATATATGAAACCCATAAAGTGGCACTCTCCCAGTGTTTTTGCTTCATATCTACACCGTTAGGTACTAGAGTAACAAGACGAGATGATGATGATGATGATGATGATGATGATGATGATGATGATGATGATGATGATGATGATGATGATGATGATGATGATGATGATGAAATACACAATTCACTGTAAAGCCATGAATCTAGAAGAAGAACAATGTGGCATTCTACAAGATCAGGTCATTGAAGAAAACTAATTCATAAACAACATCATGTCTCGGAAAGTGAATTCTTGTGGTCGTTGTAGACATCTCAGTTGACTAGAAAGAACAGTGAGGGAAAGCTAGTTACTATAAATTAGTTAGTTAGTCGACAGATCATCCTAATTGCACATCGAACCATTCAGTCCATAAGTGGTCAGATCCCCTCGTTAGTAAATCCCGCAGCATGTAACAGCGCCTAACGAAACTTGTTCTGTGTTGGTTTATTAATATTCTTTGGCTTACCGCAGAGTGTTCTTGTCTGGCCACACCTCTTTTAACTTGCTGTTCTCTCATTCTGACCATGGTTGTAGATTCACAGTCATCACTTGGTTCTTCCAAACGACTCACTTCTCGTAGAGCATTCAGTATTTAGCCTGGTCTATGGCTCGTCCGCCCTCCACAGTCGCCTTACCTGCAAGCCTGTCAGCCTGCTCATTTCTTTGAACACCCCCATGCCCTGGCATTAAATGAAACTAATAGATGGCGTACGAGCGAGTTTGTGTATTTCCGAAAGGCTGTAATGAGAGCAATGTTCAGAAACGGACCTGCTGCCTAATGAATTGCAGATCCCGCTTTGTGTCCAAGTATTTGGCTTCCAGTTAGACTTTCCTGTGGCCAGACGTTTGATTATATTCAAGTGCTTGGTTTCCAGTTAAAAGTTCCTGTGGTCAGAGGTTTGTTTATATCCAAGTTTTTGGTTTCCAGTTAGACTTTCCAGCTAGATTCCGACGGACTCTGTTATTCCCCCTGTCTAGCGTTTACATGGCCGGCCTCTTCTTCTGGTTCCATTTGGTCTGTATATCATCGCTTGATGTGGTATACCGTTAGTTGGTAGATTGATTAGTTATATGGCCGAACCACTTAACTTGTTGTTAAAACAAATAAAGCAAACTTTCATCAGGCGGAACAATTTAACTTTACCTGTTTATTTTGTTGGTCATTAGTTCCTGGTTCAGTCTCCACATGTTTGACTTCTGTCTCCACCTCAACTAGTTGTTTCTTGAGGTCTTCTTTTTCATCATCTTTATACTGCTTATTGATTCCTATCCCCATATCGTCAAGTTGCTTCTTGCGTTGCTCTTGTACCTCTGTGAAGTGCTCTGCTTCTTAATTTGTTCTTGCACGTCGTTTGACTGTTCACTTATTCTTATCTCCATCTTGTCAAATTGCTTCTTCATTTCTTCATGCTCATCTATCTACTGTTCTTTGATTTTTATCTCCATCACGTCAAGTTGCTTCTTCATTTCTACTTTCTCATCCTTAAACTGCTCCTTGATTCTTATCTAAACCTTGACAAATTGCTTCAGCATTTCTTCTTGCTCATGTATCGACTGCCATCTGCTTCTTGTCTCCATATAATCACATTGCTTCTTCATTTCACCCGGGAAGGTAATCCGGTCAACAAACACCAGCAGAAAGTCCGAACCTACTGTCTCACTAACACGAACTGGAACGCTTGGCAAGCATATCCATTACGTGGAAGTCCGAAGCGAAAGCTTGCTGAGCAGATGTCGCCTGCAGACTGACCGTTCCTGATTTGTGCGGGGAGCGGCCCATTGCGAACGAAATGTCCAATACATGGAAGTAAGGAATTAAAGCAGCCATATACATGGCGTGGCGATTCCTTTTGTAAACCCAGTACCAGTGCGCTATGTGTCGGCTTTGCAATTATGGAAGCCTCCTTGGATTGCGGATAATGCCCATGGACTGCCCTTGCCTTCTACTGATGGCTGACCGCGAAGTCTTCGACCGCTCTAAGTTGCCAGCCTACACCACAACAGTAAAAGTCGAATTACGTGTGGAAAAAAAAACACTCCGGATGAACGCAGAAGAAGACGAAGAAGAAGCTACTTCATTTCTTCTTGCTTTTTTTTTTTCAATTAGGAGATGAATAATTTAATCTCTTGCGTGTATTATTTGTGCCTGGATGAAAATCAGGAGTTTTCTTTTTTCTCAAGATGTTCGCCTGTGACATATGCCTGGGTTCGCTGACATTAAGGAGAGTGACCTTAGTAACAATGCTAGTACATAAAAACAGCGAGTTAAGGGGTGTGAAGGGGTTTTCAGCCCGCTAGTATGGATGGGGAGAGAGACAGTTTTAGGCTGGGTAGTAATGTGGTGGGGAGCCCAGGGAGGACGGAAAAGAAAGTTAAAAAGACAGTGGAAAACATTGACTGGGGGAAGTTGAAGCTGAGACCGACTGAGGGTCGGATCGTTTTAGAGGGTTGAGTTTAGACTCGACTAGGAGGAGGTCGTGGTCTGAGAAAGTGAAGAATCGCGACGGAGTTAGGAAGAGAACTCCGCACTGTGGGTTTCCAGGGATAGTGAGTGGAATTCGAGACCCAGAGTGGGTTACTGTGAGTCGGGCCTAGAGAGAGGCTAGTATACCTGTCGTGTGGGATGAGATTTAGTAGGCCTTGAGAGGCAGTGTTATTCGAATTGTTCCATTAGGATGAAGATATATTCTGAGAGAATTATTGTTCCTGGATTTTTATGTTACGTGTGTCCGTGTTAATTCAGAATTAAAGGAATATTATGTGCGCAAATTCAATCTTTTCACTGAGTGATGGATGTATGCTGCAGTGGTGACTTGTAGTGTGAGATCGGTGGATAGCTCAGCTACCACTCTGCAGTGAGATAGAAGAAGCATTAGACCCTAGACAATAACATTCTTCGTGTGGTACAAAAGAGTTTGTGTCACGTAAGATTTATGGGGACTCGTCACTGGAAGTCCGAAACGACAGCACAATCAAACAATTGCACGAACATCTGAGTGGTATTTGAAAGAAAGATTTATGAGGGCTCTCCGGTCAAGGAACTCGATATAGAAAGATATTATGGGAGCTCGTCGCTTAGTAAAGATTTTCTGACGGCTAAGTCCAGTCAATTAACATAGGGCTATACAAAGATTTATGTGGACGATTTAGTCAGGCGCACAATTATCACTATAATTCAGCAGACGACGCGTTTCAAACGTATCGAAGAATTAACACAGAGTTCACAGTAAACCAGGTCAGGGGGTCGTCTGACGGACAGGGCTGGCGTACAGGTCACGAAAGCCACCACGGTACATTAAAAACAGTCAGCGCGCGGCAAATACGCGGGCAGAAATCGCCCAGAAAACAGGCGATAAGCGGACACAGGGTTGTCCACGAAAAACAGACAGTTCAAGTGGACAGTATTGCTGAAGCCAGTGGATGCGTCAGAGAATTAATGCAGACAGGTCAAGAAGAGGTCAGCACAGGTGAAAAGTCGCGTGGACAAAAAGTTGTTTACGACAGGAGTGGTCAGTCCTAGGTGTGTGTGTGTGACAGGACAGGATTGGAAAATCAAAGATAGTGACAGTTGTGTGTGTAGTGAGACAATTGCACGGTGTGGTCGCAGGTCGACAGGTCAAGAGTTTCGGCCGCACGTAAAAGGATGGGTGGGGCGAATTGACCAAGAATACTGGTGGAATTTTGTTTTTGCCCGTAACATATTCACGTCTGGTGTGTGGGGACGCTGAATTTATGAAGGATAAAAATAGCAGATTATTAAAAGGAGTGTTTGTGTATGACAGAAAAGTTTCCACAGTTGATGAAAAAAGTGGAACATTGTGTCAGTTTACAGACAGAGTCAGTGTGTATTATTTTGATAAAGAGAACTGAGGTACTGACTGAGGTGACCTGAGAGGTCAAGGCCGTGGACAACGGAAAGTTACTGAAATTTTCCATAATAGAACTACATAAACAAGTTGTTTTGGATTGAAACCAGGATTTATGTTTCGCGTCGTTGTTGAATCGTTCTACTGTCATCATCGTATCACTGAGCAAACATTCTACAATAGTCAATCAAGCGCCGTCATCGCAAGAGTGGTCGCATCTCTTTGCCACAAAGAACTTACTATACAGATTTAAAGCGACGGACATTGATTGTCATTTTGTCTGGTTAACCTTGTCGGTTAACATGAATCCATAACATATATTATACAAACAGGGTACAAAAACGTTACGGACTGTGTCGAGACAGAACATTTTGGACAATTACTATCACTTGAACTTTTCCGACAGTTGGGACTTGTTATAACCATGTGAAGTAATAAGTAACCACTCAACAAAACAATAATTCGTTTTGGGATCGAGCGTCGTAGTCACGTTAAAACATTTACAAAGAGACATTTTCCAGGCTATTATTGGAAACTATTTCAAACAAACCGAATACTTCATTGTGTCGGCCAACCATTTGGACATTTTGTTTGCTCTCATCGTCTTATATATATATTATTTTCGGGTGTTACGCAATTATTTGTATGTGGTCCAGTGTTTGTCAGGAGTCGATTTTTGTGATGTTTCGCGGTATTTGCCAGGCATTACAAAAACATAATTCTTAGGTGCACCAAATATATTCTGGGAAGTAAATCGAAAGGTCGGTTTGTTTTGTTCTGCAGTGACGCAGTGGTGGTCCTGGATTATATACCGTGCCCTTTTGTGTCTAACGTCAGATATGTGTATATTTTGATGTTATACTTTCTTTTTTTTTCTTTTCATTATATTTACATATGATATTAGGTTCTTCGGATTTTGTATTATTGTGATCCTTCGTAATATCTACTGTCTAGTGGTCTTTGTCAGTTTATATATATTACGCGCATTGTGGTCGTATCACACAAGCATGTGGATTTTACTGTGGTTTATTTCTTTGTGATCACCATCTCCGTGTACTCAGCTTGTGCGTCTAGCGTTTATAGACATCACTTATTGTTTATCATTCATTCGTTTGTATATATATATATATATATATATATATATATATATATATATATATATATATATATATATATATATATGTGTGTTTAACAATATTTCCAGGAATTTTTCTACAGCTATGTGTTATATCATCGAGGGATTATTGTAATGCGCCCCTCCACTACCTAGTGCTTATAGAGTGACTGTGTGAGTACCGAGTGATAGTATTGGTACTACGAATTTACTTACAGTCTGAGTAGTGGTGTACTTACGAAAGGTACACAAAGACTAGAAGTAGTGTCTTTATATTTATAGTTGACTGACGGACAGCTAAGTGTCCACAATTACAAAGATGCCTACTTTAATGGAATACATAGAAGAAGGTAAACGAATAGGCCTGAAGGGTAAAGAGTTACAGGAGTTTGCAGAAGCAAAAGTGAAAGAATATAATCAATGGGAAAGAGATCAGAGACAGGCTGAAAGAGTACAAAGACAGGCCGAAATGGAAAACAAGCGTCTACAGGAAGAGAGAGAGAGACACAAGTGAAACTAGAAATGGAACAACAAAAACGCCTACAGGAAGTAAAGTTAGCTGAAATGGAAAACAAGCGTCTACAGGAAGAGAAAGAGATGCAATTGAAACTAGAAATGGAAACTCAAATTGTACTAAAAAAAATTAGAACTATCATCTACGGGTCAAAGTGAGGAAAGCAGAATACCTTCGCAGTCGTCACAAAGACTAAAACTACCATACTTTACGGACCGAGACAACCTTGAATCTTATCTTCACAGATTCGAAGCGTCTGCGAAAGCTTTAGGCATTCCAGAAGGGGAATATTATATGAGGTTGGGTGAGTATCTTACGGGAAAGGCCCTAGATACCATGTTTAATTTACCTGTGGCAGAAAGAAACAATTATACTATTCTGCATCAGCGCTTACTTACAAAGTTCAACCTAACTGAGCATGGATACAGAACAAAGTTCAGACAATTAGTGCCAGAGACAAATCAGGATTTTACAGATGTTGTCAATACAGTGAAGAACACATTTAATAAATGGATGGAGCTCGCAGAAGTTGGGAAAGATTTTAATCGATTAGTGGATTTAATGCTAAAAGACAGGGTATTATCATCATGCAATACAAACTTAGTGGCTTTCTTTGAAGAACGTAAACCAAAAGACATAGACACAATGTCTCAGTTAGGGCAAAATTACATGACTGCACATCCAAACAGTTCTATTGGTAGACAAATGAGTGAGGAAATAGTCTGTGCAGCGTATACAAAACAGGACCAGAATCCAGTTATCAGACCAAGGGCGAAAAGTGTGGATTCTGCACAGAGGTATGAGCAACAAGGACCTCAAGATAATGGTTTCCATGGCAACCATTTTGGCAGAGCAGGACGTTACCCATACAAAAGTGGGAATTTTCAGAGACATCCAAATAGTTATGCCGGATGTTGGAATTGTGGAAGCTGGAGACACAAGGCAGCACAGTGGGATGTACAATCATCCAATGGGCAAACAAATAATAGGAAAAAGGACATTATCTGTTTCAAATGTGGAGGGACCGGGCACGACAGCTATCAATGTAAGGTGGGAGAAACTGAGCACTCTAATGCAGCCCAAGTGATCGAGACATTCAATAATGAAAATTGTAGTGTATGTAAACCGCTTTTTGAAAAAAAGACGGTCAGCCGGTCTTAATATGTGGTCACACAGTTAAGGCAGGATCAGCAGTGCATGCAGGAGGAAGTTTGAAGCTGCATCATGGGTTTGTTAATGATAGGCCAGCGTTAACAATTAGGGATTCCGGATGTACTACGATCGGGATCAGAAAATGTTTGGTAGATCCCTTGGATTACACAGGGAAAAAGGTTAGATGCATAACATTTAACGGGACGGTAGAATTATATCCATTGGTCATGATCACAGTAAATACATCATATATCACAGGAAGAGTGACAGCGTGTGTTCTAGACTCACTAGTGGCGGATCTGATCATCGGAAATGTGCCACGAGTTAAAGACTGTACAGAAGAGGAAGTAGTTCATTGGGACCATAAACATAGTGTAAGCAGTAACAAAGTAGTTACCAAAAGAAAACCAAAATTAGAGAGTATAGCTGAAGTAGAAGAGGCACTTGAAGTTGATAACCAAACAGGGACAAGGATAGGACAGCTGAGCAGGTGAGAATGGATCTCAAATGTAGCTTTAGTGAATCCCAGAGACAAGATACTACTCTGGACAAATGTGTCCAAGGGTGTAGTAATGTAGAACATAAGCAATCAAAGAAAGGTAGATGGTGCTTCGAAAGGAAGAACAATATTCTAACTCGCAGTTGTGTCACAGAATGCCTGAAGGATTCGACCAGGGGATGCTACAATTACCAAAATGCTACAATGGCCAGAATGCTACAATTACCAAAATGCTACAATGGCCAGAAGGCTTCAATTACCAAAATACATCAATTGGCAGACACACGGCCTGCCGTGACGTTTTCCAGTCAAAGGGAAATAATCTCCGTAATCTTTTACCCCGAGGGGAGATTGAGATTAGGCCCTTGTTCTGGAATGTTCTGGAACCGGAACTATTGTTCCAGTGCGCAAGTGCGGTGATTAGGCTGGCTGCCGAGGGAATTGGTGGTTGTTCTGGCCGGCTGACGAACTTCTGTGTGGCTGGAGTTTGTCAGAAGAAATTGGTTCCAGTGTCAACATAGTTTGAAGACTGTAGACATAACGTTCCCAAGTGGACCAGGTTCCATATTTCGAACTGCATTGCAAAACGAAAAGGTAAGAATGCTGCAATTCTTGAATCGAAATACACCATGTTGCATAGTGCATGCACCCGTAGGTCAAGGTCGAGCCTGCAAGTTACACCGACAACAGGCTTGTTATTTGACCCCATTTTCATCAGGCCTGCTTTACACAGTGCACTCCCGAGACAGGACAAATATTGCACGACCTGTCCCGCCTGCCAAGAAGTTGTTTGTGGGGAAATGGGAGTGGCTTGTTGGTGATTTGATGGCATTACTGGACCGCCTTGGAACTCAGACGTAGTCGACAAAACCGGAACTCGGTGACGGCGTAACTAAAACCCTATCGTGTAATATATCCTCCGACTCAGCCGGTCAAGACGAATCACTTGGGAATGTCCGCGGTCGAATTGACGGTCATTTGAGCGATCCCGCATGTGTCGAAGTTCACATCTTTCGGTGGGGCGACTGCTGGTTTTTTTCTTTGCCTTCCTCATACACTTTATGTTCAAGGGCTCCTTAAGGGAATACTGTCCTAATCTACAATGGGCTCCTGTGAGGAGAACAACTGGGAGGGGCTGGAAGGACAAGTGATGCTACAGACATGTCTTATAGTTGCAGGGGGGGGGGGATGAATTGGGGAAAACATGACCACCTGAGAAGAGCTGGAAGGGGGTTGTGCCAACGGCCCTCCTTCAGGGCCAACTTGCCTATGGGTATTGTAGACCCTCTAACTCTGTATGTCATTAGAAGACTTCCTCTGGGGAACTGGGGCACAGACACTCATGACCAATTACCGTGGGTTCACTCTATCCCCAGACCAGGGAAACAGATGTTGTATTCAGCTGCTTTTCAGACCCCAGACCTTATTCTGTCTCTGACCCTGAGGCATGACCTGTAAATGAACCACCGCCCATCTTGGCGAGGTGATTCACTCTCTGAGTACAAAGATGCTGTCTATCCCCATATGATGAATCGTGGTCACGTGATTCTCACCGAGGGTTGCCTGTGTCATTTTTCCAGATTCTACCTTCCGGAGAGGACTGGTGGATTATCAGTAAAACCATCAATCTGTTCCAGCATCAGCAGTCTGGACAAACCAGTCAACGTGAGGTGATCATACTGCCCACTACCCAGTCAGTCGTCTATACCCTCAGAGTAGGTCTAAGATGACTAAACAACCAGTTTAAGATATAAACAATATCTGGGCAAGTATACTGTTTGTGTGATTGTCCGGATGTGCCACTCATAACCTATTCGACCACCACTCAACTATCGATGATATAAATCCACACTTACTTCAAACGGATGATATTCTTGATAATAAATATAGCCAAAGACTTTAGGCCTTGTGACTTTAACCAGGAACAATGTTCTAAGGTAAATGTAGCACTGGACAGTGTGCTTCGATGAATTTTAATTCAGGAACTGTGTTTCTATCAATATATTGTTGAGTTGGTGCCACTGTTGGTAAAGCAACGAACTTTCAGATTAAGTTAAAGCTTTTATAGAGGCACCTACATGATCGGATGAGGATGAAAAGTCATGGTACTATTTGGACATATGCTCTGGTGTTCCACGGCCATTAGCCTGATCTGATGTCAACTCGGAGGAGGTGCTATCTGGTCGAAGACTGAGGACCTGATGCGAGAGACACGAGCTAAGTACCATTCATATGTGGTGTGAGGTGTTAGCATTGTACTATGAAGACATCTTCATTTGATTGCCTCAGCTAACTATCTAGTAGCAACTAGCACACCAGACAGATCTGCACTACATCCACATTATCTTCACTTTCCTTTGTACAATACACTTTTGTTATTGAGTTTGTAGATACCGGAGTTGCATCATTTGTTCAGGACGTTGTTTGAAAGAGTAACATCCCTTGGTCGGTTGTGAGAGAGATAGGCATGGGATGGTAATGATTCAGCTCTTGTGATTATTAATAGGATACATCCTTCCTAATATCTCTACATAGGTCTGCGTAGGTCATTGGTCCTATTTCCACTCTTGACACTGATTGGTTAGCTTGTGGCGTGCTGTTTTGTGTGTATAGACAAGATCTGTGTATTGTTTATTTATCTATTGCATTGTTCATTTTGTATTTACACAACTCACACCCGCACATGCTATGGCAACTCCCAAACTCGATATGGCAAAACTGCGGGCCAGAGGTGAAGAAATGGGCCTGTCAGGTACTGCACTACAAGATTACATACAGGGGGTAGAGAGAGATTTCCGTCAGGCGGTAATTACCGTGGGTTCACTCTATCCCCATGTCACAAAACCACTATAATCACGATAAGATGAAACAACAGCGGCAGGCTATATTCAACCTTACAAATTGTTTGCAACTAGTGGGGACATTCCCGTAGGATCTAAGGCGCCACTAGTCTTTGAGGATTCCCCGGAGAAACGGGAAAAGAGTTTCCCGGTTGTCTTGGACAAGACTCAAAATGAAAGGAAAAGTGCCGCCGTGATTCGGTTGCCACATGTTGTCGACAGGAGAATGACGTCACGAGGACAATCCAAGACTGAATGAATACAGACCTGTTGTCGGGAGTGTGCACAATAACATCGACCTAGGCTAACGTGTTGAATAGTTCAGTGCTCGTAGTGAAAAGAATCCCGCGTGTTTACTATAAGTGTATTTGAGAAAAACATGTGTCCTTCATGGCATATTGGAGATTCCATTCGGATTGTGAGCTAGGAATTCATAGGGTATCTACACTTAGCATTTAAATGTTAATAAATCAAATCAAAGCAAATCAAATCAACTTTATTAGGGTCACAAATTGGGCGCGCAGGCCCGTCTTACATTCGGCACTTCCAATCACTCGTCTTTCGTTCATCAAGAGCATTATACATTTACATAGGAAGAAAGATAAACATTGTGAAATGAATGTTGTAAACATAAACAAGGCTAATTACCATGTTATGAAGCCCATCTCCCACCTATCCATACATCACCCCACCCACACACACACACCCCCACCTATCCAAACACACGCACACCAAGGGACACATACATACCCAACCAACCGACCCATCCCCCTAACGCTCATCCTCCACCCACACACACACACTGCCCTCACCTGATCCCCCAACCAAAACACACTCGCAACCCACAAACATTCCCCCACCAACCCACACATCCCACGCCCATCCACATACACACCCTAACCCACACATCTTCTCCCCACCCACACCTCAAACCACCCATCCCCCAGCCACATCTCCATCGACCACATATTCCACACCCACGCACACAATCCCCCACCAACCCACAAATCGCACATCCACTCACACATCCCCAAACCATACACACATCCCCACCAACTGACATGTCCCTTCCCCCCACCCCCACCCCCCACACACACACACATCTCCCTAACCACCCATACATCCCCAATCCACTCACATACTTCCCACCACCCACACATACATCTTCCACCCACCCACACATGCCTTAACCCAACAATCCCCCACTCGCACATCACATACACCCCCTACTACGCACTATTCCCAACCCACGCACCACACACACATATATCCCTCACCAACACATACCCACTTACACACCACACACATATCCCCCACCCAGATACCACACAACATTCCCACCCACACCCACACAGATACCCTTACCCATCCAGCCCACATACCCCCACTCACACACCACAAAAATGCCCCCCACACACACATACCTCACCCACACAATATCCCCAACCAACACACCACACACCTCTCCCCACCCACACACGCATTCCCTACCCGTCCACCAACACACATTCACTCACGCATACATCCTCCACTACGCAAACACACACCCCCACCCACCCACCCCCAACCAAACATCTCTCGATCACAATACCCCAACCCACACACATCCTCCACCCACTCACACATCCCACCCCGACACATGCAACTCCCTCACCCACCTACACATCTCTAAGCCACTCACACACCCCCACCCACACATTCCCCATACATGCACACATCTCCCACCCACAGACCCCCCCCCCATACTTCCCTAACCACCACACATCCCTTACTCACCCACGCATATACCCCACCCATACGCACATTCCCCGCACCCATCACACACATCCCCCACACCACACACTATCCTCCACCCACACACATATCCTCACCCATATCACCACAAACATACCCTCCACCCACACATCATTCACACATCCCCCACCAACACACCGCACACATATCTCAAACCCATACACCATACACTTCTCCCCACCCGCCCTTGCATCCCCAATCCATCCAACACAATCCCCTACCCACACAACCCCGCCTCCCACACATACTTCCTCAAACCATCCACACATCTTTACCACATAAACACACGTCACCCGCATCCGTCCCATACACATATCCTCCACCCATACACACATCCCCCACACCCATTCCCACACCCCTACTTTCACCCCCACACATCCATCCACACATCCCACCAACACCCACAAATATCACTACCCACCAAAACCCACACACCCCAACCCATCCAAACGCATATCCCCACCCACACATATCCCCACACTCACACACATCCTCCACACACACTCACACTTCCTCACATCTAGACACATACAAAATGTCTCACGTTAGTATTGAAACTAGTATGAACAAACTCCCACACTTTACTCACACACATACACTGACACTTGTCATGAGCAGTCTCATAAAAATGTTAAACATGGAGAAAAATGTGTACATAAAAAGTATGTGACGTAAAAATAGTGATGCTCTCTCTCTCTCTCTCTCTCTCTCTCTCTCTCTCTCTCTCTCTCTCTCTCTCACACACACACACACACACACACACACACACACACACACACACACACACATTCACTCTCACGCTCACACATTCACTCTCCCGCTCACTCATTCACTCTCACGCATTCACTCTCCCGCTCACTCATTTACTCTCATGCTCACTCATTCACTCTTCCGCTCACTCATTCACTCTCCCGCTCACTCATTCACTCTCACGCTCACTCATTCTGTCTCTCATTCACACTCACTGACTCTCTCACTCAAACTACAGTAAAGAACATGAGTTTATATTATGCATGATAAAATCAAATGGTATTTAACTGATAATATGACAGATGAGAATACACAAACATATGGATTCGCGTGCTACATAACATGCGTGTTACATGTCATGCATCTGCTCAGCTCTCTCTCTCTCTCTCTCTCTCTCTCTCTCTCTCTCTGTATTCTTTCATATACACACACACGCATGCGCGCGCTCACACACACACACACACACACACACACACACTGACACATCAACTCTCCCACTGTCTCACTCTCTCACACACAATCCTTCACACACACACACTCACTCTCTCAATCACACTCTCTCACACATACACATACGCATGAACGCATGCACGCACGCACACACTCCCTCACTCACTCTCACACATACACGTACGAATGCATGCACTGACACATTCCCCCACCATTTCTCGCTCAATAACTCTCTCCACACACACGCAAGCACGTGCGCACACACACATTCACTCTCTCCCTCTCTCTGACACCCACTTTCTCTCTCTCTCTCTCTCTCTCTCTCTCTCTCTCTCTCTCTCTCTTCTCTCTCTCTCTCTCGCTCCCACACGCACACACATATATAGTGAACAATTATAGTTAAACAATTATAATTAACAATTATACTGAACTATTATACCAGTAAATGAATTATGGTGGCATATAGTCGGTATGAAGTATTGAAAGAGTTTTCGGTTAAA
The DNA here is from genome assembly GCA_963921405.1 of Cepaea hortensis. Lineage (NCBI taxonomy): Eukaryota > Metazoa > Mollusca > Gastropoda > Stylommatophora > Helicidae > Cepaea > Cepaea hortensis. The sequence continues at coordinate 14,930 of CAWUFQ010000618.1, forward strand.
TGTGTAGGGACTCATTGGAGTTTTCATATCTGGAGGCAGATCATTCCATAAGAGAGCACCAGAATAGGCGAAACATGTTTTGTATAGGTCCAATCTAGGCTTTGAGACATGTAACAAATTTAGGCGCTTGCTGTTCATTGCATTAGATTGAATCAGTGGCAGAAGATACTCTGGGGTATTTTGAGATATAATTTTATTCACTAATTTGGCTTTGTTGAAAAGGAAGCGCTTTTGTAGTGGTAGAAGTATTAGATGACTGTACAAATTATTACTTTCAACGTGCTTTATGCCAGAAATAAGACGAATAGCGCGGTTTTGTAGAGAACATAGTCGTTTTAAATTAGACTTAGGCAACCATCCCAAACTGTGGAACAGTAATCGAGATGTGATTGGATATAGCATGTATAAAATATTTTTCGTGTGCTTTCGTCCAGGAAGTGCTGAATTTTAGCAAGTTGGTAAACTTTTTGTGCTATTTTCTTGGTAAGAGCGTGAACATGAGAGCTCCAGTTCAAATGGCTGTCAATTAAAAGACCTAGTGTTTTATGTTGTCACATTAACTATAGGTAACGTGCCCATGCGGAGTTCGAGCGGTGATCCAGTTATGGATAGTGTCTGTAGTTTTTGTCTTGTCGTTATTAGCATGGATTTGGTTTTGTCGATGTTAATTTGCATGCGGTTTTCATTGCTCCATCTAGTAAGATTATCAAGTTCCTTTTGTAAAGAATTCTCTAATTCACTACGGTTTTCTTGACTAGTATATATAGTACAGTCGTCTGCAAATAGATCACAAGTTGTATTGATATATAAAGGAAGATCATTAATATAAACTGCAAAAAGCAGTGGACCTAGTATTGAGCCCTGAGGCACACCAATATTAAGCTGTGTGGGTCTTGATAGACAGTTGTTGAAGGACACGACCTGTTGTCTGTCGGATAGAAATGACGTAATTATGTTCACTATGTTGGTGCTTGTCTTCATTTGTTTTAGTTTTCTAATTAAAATATCGTGATCTACCATATCAAAAGCTATTTTAAAGTCTACAAACACCGCTCCACAAATTCTACCGTTGTTGATGTTTAAGTGCCAGTTATCGGTCATTTTTGTTAGGGCACTATGGCAAGAATATTTAGGTCGAAACCCAGATTGACTGTTAATTATTAGATCATTGTTAATTAAATGGTGTAACGTTATTTTATGAATGTGTTTTTCTAGTGGTTTTGATAGCGACGATAGTAAGGAAATAGGTCTATAATTACCCAAAACGCTATTATCGATTGAGCCATTTTTAATTAGCGGAAACACTTTAGCAATTTTAAATGCAGATGGAAAGTAGTTTTTGGCCAGGCACTGGTTATATATGAACGTTAAGGACTCGCTAATGACTGGTGCAGCACAACGAAGAATTCTATTACTGATACCATCTAGGCCGTGTGAGTTTGTTTATTTGAGGTTTAAGAGATATTTATAAACGTCTGCCACAGACATTAAAGGAATCTCAGCGGGAATATTTCTGGTGCACTTCTCCTCACAGAATGATGCCAATGAACTTAAATTACACGATGAGTCTGGTATTGAAGACTTTAGATTTTCTATTTCTGATTGAAAGAACTAACTGAATTCATCGCATGTTATAGAATTTGGTATTGCTGATTATGTAGGGCGTTTCTTATTGGTTAGGAAGTTAATAGCCTTCCATATATTTGTACTGTTTGAATTATCTACAATCAAATTTTTAAAATGATCTTTTTTTATCCTACGAATTTCATATTTAACTTTATTCCTTAGTCTGCGGTAATTGATGAAGTCTTTATTTTTGTGTGCTGTATCTCGCTCTCTCATGATTTCCAGCACTTCTCTAGTGACCCATGGGGATTTATGTTGATTTTTTACTCGAACTTCTTTGATTGGCACGTGTTTATCGAACACATTGTAGACTGTCCTCGTCCAGAAAGCTAATGCATCGTCCGGGTCAGGAAGTTGGTAAACGTGATTAAGGGCTGCTTTTCTTAAGTCTTGCAAAAATAAATCTTGGTTGAATGCTTTAAAGTTCCTAAATTTGATAATTACATGTTTATGTTTAAGAGATTTGAACCCAATTCTTGACCGTGTACAACATACCGGGTAGTGGTCACTAACTGTACAAACAGGAACAGAACATTCAATAATATTATCTGGACAAGTAGCATATATATGATCAATTATAGTTGAGGATGTGTCAGTAACCCTTGTGGGACGGTTTATTAGTTGTTTGAAATTGTAAGGAAGAATGATATCGTCCCATGTCTGGTTGGATTTACTAATATCTATGTTGAAGACACCTAGTATCATAACCTCTCTACCTGCTGTAAACACTTTATCCATCATTGTAGTGAAGCAGTCATACCAACTGTACCCGGCACAAGGATTCCTATATAGGTATCCAATGAGAAACGGTTGTTGGCTGGCTGGCTTCACCTCTAACCAAACACATTCTATCTCTACTGTCTCGAGATCACTTCTACGGGACCAGTTGAGGGAATTGGAAATGTATACAACAATACCTGTCTCTAATGTTTGATTTGCATCTTTCCGAATTACTTTACACCCCTTAAGTGAGATTTCGGAGTCGGTTATTTTGTCGTTAAGACTACTTTCTGTGATTCCAAACACATGGAATTGTTTGGACAGTATTACCGAGAGCTCAGGTAATTTGTTGAGCAGATGAAAGATGTTGAGATGGCCTATATATAGACCATTTTTGTTGAGCCACTGATCGTGATTGGCGAACATTACAAACTAAAAGGAAGATGTTGCTTGTGGTATACAAATTGCAGGGATTTTGAAACTTTATTTAGAAATAGTTAAGGCTGTTAGAGGGGGTAGGAAAATGTCTTTGCTGGAGTGATATCATGAATGCTTGGTGCAGGGCTGCAGGATTGTATAGCATTAGCTGCCGAAGTTTACGGTTCCATTCATAGGGTTGTAGATTACCATCCAGCGAGGGATTGCTATGAGTGTCACTGGAAGTGCCTACATTGGAAGCAGGCATCGGCGGCACAGCACCATTGTTTAACGGTGTCCCCTTTGACATCATAGAGGGAGACTGTTTTACAGGCAAGGTAGGAAACAAAGTATCATATTTAGAAACATTTGGATTGGAGCTTGGGTTGCTATTCACGACATTGTGTTCCTGGGGTACAGGCAAGGGTGGTGTGGGAAGAGAAAGAGTGTTTTCTGAACACAGTGAGATGTCTGTTGCCGGAGGTGAAGCTCGGTTTACTCCTGTAACTGGTGCTGGTTGCTGTGCACGTTCGGGATATTTTATGTTCTTCGCTAGGAAGCTACTTCCTAGCTTGGAACAATGTATTTGATCCCTGCATAGTTTTTTCTTAGGAGCTCCGGACGGTGACGTAAAGTAAGGGGTGTTATTTATGAAATTCATGCTATTATTTTTACAGAATTTATATAACGTTAGATTAGCAGCATCGGCAGTACGACGCTGGAACCCATAACATGGTGGATTGATAGATTTCGGAAACCTATTGCGCAACAGCACCTCCAATGTAGCTAGTTGTGAGGTGCTGATGATTTTATTATCCATTATGTAGTTAACACTAATATGGACTGTTGCTCTCCTAATTCGGTCGTTCACTTGGAATCGTCGCAGTGTAGCGGTCAGCCTGTCAATGTCAGCGCCTGGTACAAGGTAGATTGAAGATGATTCGCTGTCAGAAGATGACATGCGATCACTATAGATTCCCTTCAGCAGGGAGTCTCCAATGACGACATGTGTTGCACTGTGAACTATGGTTATTTCACGCTGCTGGCGTGGCCGCTTGGACTGTTGTTGCCACTGGTCACTGTCGTATTTCTTGTGTTCTTGTTTATTATAGCTTGCTTGCGTTAATTGTTGATATCCAGTAGTGGTAACGACTGAGCTCTGTGATTCCAAGTCTGCTGAGGGAGAGTCTACACTTAAGGCCTGGAACCTGTTGCTGATATGCACATCGATGGGGTAGATAGATGGTGTGCGTTCTACAGGTTTAGTGATGGTTTTATTGCTTGTATATCTATATGTCATTATGCGTCGAACATTCATTGGTAACACACGCATCTACAACACCATGGATACTTTCTGTTTGTGCACTTTTATGAAATGACTGTGCACGCTTTAGTTTCAAGGCATGTATGGATGTTTTAAAAGTCTCCTTCTCTTCTTTAAGGATTCGGATTTCCTCTCGAAAAAGAATATTTTCTTTTTTAAACTCCGCAATAATATTAGTGGTGTTGTTGGTAATAAAATCTTTTAACCTCGTCTCCAAAGCCTGAATTAGTTCACGACAATCATTGTGGCTCTGTGTTTCGGCCGAAGAAAGCGTCTTTGAAGGTGATGTGTTAGTTTGATAAGATTGAGCTAGTGAATTGTGTTCTTTGTCCAGCTGGACATCAGTGTCTGATTGTTCACTAGACAACGTGATGGATGTTGGCGATGAAGATGATCGATTCAGTCGCTGAGCTGGCGTGCTAACTAACTTTTGTCCCGTCTTGTTGTTTACATTTTCACATCGCTTTGACACAGTTGATGATCGTAAGTCGGAGGACATGTTGGCAATATAGGCAGCTCGACAAGGCAAGAAGTAAATAAAACTGCAGGCCTTTCTGTAGATCGTGCGTGGCGCTTATCTCTTGCTAGTCACACATAGTTAAGTCTCACGTTGCCGTGAATCGATAATTGGTAAAAATTCAAAAACGGATGCTCTTACCCTCACGTGTCACAATGAAATCTTAATTTCACTAAATAAACAGTCACATAAACTTGACAGTTGAGAGTGTGTAAATTCAGCACAATAATGGAGTAAATAAAAGCGCCGGCCCTTCTGTGGGGCGTGCGTGGTGATTATCACTTGTTAGCCCCGCATGGCTAATTCTCACGTTGACGTGAATCGATAATTGGTAACATACAAAAATGGCTGCTCTTACCATCACATATCACAAAGAATCCCTCATTTCACTGAATAAACGGTCACATAAACTTGAAGTGTTGAGTAGTATGTAAATCCACTTTTAGAACGAACACAATGATATACACAGCATCGCGATTGAATTAAGTAAACTTGTTAAAATATTAAAAAATCGAGAGAGCATGTGAAAACACGTCCGCTCGTTACCGGATACCGGAAACGTGAATATTATAATGTAGAATAGTAAAATGTTAGTTAGAGTTTAGAACTTTAACGTAGTGGTTGCTTTGTAGTCAATTATAAAATGAATATCAGCGACAATAGGCAGTCGCATTGTTAATATTAACTAGTGTAAGAAGGCAGGTGACTCCGCTGATGGGGAATAGTGAAATGGGATGATATTTGGGGAGATTGGGGATGGGGAGAATGTCCAATGGTGGGATCTTCCAGTGAGGTCTGCTGGGGTTCTACACTTTACATTTTGCTCTGTCCTGGTCTTAAACCACCTAAGACCGGAGCGATGAGCTCCTCTGCCCATGACAGAGTTGGTTCACTGTCATGTATCTGAGTGAGGCTGTCAGCCTACACCCATCTAATGGAGGTCAGGGACAGGTGCTCTCACCAAGTGTATTGTTCTCTCTTTTACAGATTCCCTTAGGTTACTCAAGTCACTGAGGTTACTCAAGTTACTGAGGTTACTCGAAGTACTCAGGTTACTCAGGTCACACAAAGTACTCAATTTACTCGGGTTACTCAGTGAAGCTAAAACCTAGTTGCTTACTAGAATGGAGACCTTAGTGCAGGCAGTTATTCAGCAGCTTTTTCACGGGGCCCATGATGAAATGGGTTTAAAGGAACAATTGTGAGAGTATTTATCAAACGTCACACGTTAGCAGAATACTAGAGATTGTTTTTTCCGCATCATTTTGGAGAAGGAACAATCGTGAGAGTAATGTTTCAAACATCACATGTGAACAGAACAATAGAATTGTTGTTTTGTTCCACACCACATGGGAAAAGTCCAGTAGGTATTATGTTTTCACACGGCAGGTGAAAAGACTAATAGGTACTGTTTTTCCACATCACAAGGGAAAAGAACAGTACAAACTGATTAGGCAGTTATTATAACAGCGGTCTTGTGAACAGTAGAAACATTAGACAGGAATTACATTTATTTCAGGGAACAGTATTTTCGTGTCCTCACTAGACAAGTATGTTATAAGTCTCAGAACAATAGGGACATGTAATAACGGTGTGTGATCCAGGCAGGATCAGTGTCATACTGTGACTAGGTATTTGTATGATCAACCAGCGACCGGTGGAAGTCTACATCTAACAGGAGGGACACATCTTTTGGTGAGGTTATTGTGGACTGAATGAAGATGTGGTGTGATCCTTTCCGGGATGATCGGGCTGGGCTCTGAAGCTGTTTGGTCTGAGTCTGCACACACTAGAATATTCGACACACCTTCTACTCATTACACACACAAACTTCTCACACACATACTCTCTGCTTTAATAAATTATTTTGTATTTTTTTTTGTTGAAGATTGAGTTGTTCAGTATGTTGTGTTGGGGAAGAGTGAGAGAGGGCATGATCTAGGGGTGAGTGAGAGTGGGAAAGAGGTGTCTGCAGACTGACGGAGTTTTGTGGACGGAGTCTGGAGGTTTCTCTAGGACAATAATATTAGGTTAATACAAATGTGGGTGTTGATTTCCCTCACTCCAGGAACGACACTAGAGTAAGAAAGGCTTACTTACGACATTTATTGGGAGCTCGTAAACGTGATCTTTGGACAGCGGGATCTCTCGTAATCGTGATCTTTGGACAGCGGGATCTCTAGTAAACGTGATCTTTTGACAGCGGGATCTCTCGTAAACGGGGTCATTTGACAGCGGGATCTCTTGTAGACGGGATCTGTTGACAGCGGGATCTCCTGACAGCGGGGTCGACACGGGATCTTTAGTTAGAGGGCGGAGATATTGTTAGAGAGAGAATCCAACTAGAGTGAATGTGGATAGGGGTTAAGACACATATCTTACATGTTTACACTTCTCACGTCTGCATAAGTCTGTGGTCCTGATTCTGCTCTTGTCACTGAGTGATTGTGTTGTGTTGAGTTGTGGTCTTAAATATATAGATTAATTGTAATTGTGCATTGTTTATATATTTATCTAGGAGTTAATCCTTACTCTGTCTGCTGACTTACCTCTCTGAAATATGGCCACTCCTAAACTAACTACGGCAGAACTAAGGACAAAGGTGGAAGAAATGGGTTTGTCGAGTTCTGCACTAACAGATTACGTACAGGAGGTGGAGAGGGAGTTTCGTCAAGCAGAATGGGAAGGTCGAAAGGCCGAGTTGGAATTGAGAAGGATGGAGTTAGAACAAGCAGCTAAGAAATTGGAAGCAGAGCAAGCAATGAGAAGGCTGGAAATTGAAGCTGAGCAGGAAGCTAAGAAACTTGAAGCTGAGCAGGCAGCCAAGAAACTGGAATTTGAAGCTGATCAGGCAGCTAGGAAACTTGAAGTTGAGGAAGCTGCTAGGAAACGGGAAGCGGAGCAAGAGGCTCAGAAAAGGGAGCACGAGTACCGGATGCTGGAACTCGAGCTTAAGAGGCAATCTAGTGGGGAAACTGAGGGAGCAGTGGGAGGTTCCTCACTCCCTGGCTCAACACCAGTAGGTGGGCATAGTAACCATGCCATGAAGTTCCCTCTAGCGATCTACGAGGACGAAAAGGAGAAGGTTGACCAGTACCTTCAACGCTTCGAGGCCATGTTTGTTGCTATGGGTCTGGGCCGTGACAAATGGTGTCTTAAGCTGTCCCAGGGATTACGCGAAACAGGCTACGATGTTTATTCTCGCCTGCCACCTGGTCATGAGAACAATTATGACGAATTGAAGACGGCTCTGCTGAAACGATTCGAGGTTACGTCACATACCTGCCGGAAAAAATTTCGAGCAGCGAAACGAGAACCGTGGGAGTTGTTTGCCGCCTACAGTTTACGTCTAAAATCCTATCTCCATAAGTGGATGGATTTCGCTGGGTTCGAACATGACTATGAGAGTCTGGAAGAGCTCATGGTGGTCGACCAGCTGAAGAAGCAAATGTCGAAACCTCTCAGGACATTCCTGAGAGAACAAGGAGCGGAACGTATTGACCTCGTGACTAAATTAGCAGAACGGTTCGTCTAGGTACATGGGGAGGCAGGGGAAAATCTTTCCACCTACACCAAAAGTCAGGAGAAACATGACAGGAAGAAAGCCAAAAACTCAGGAACCAAAAAGGGGGAAACCTTATGTAAAAACTTCATAGGATAGTTCAGAAAAGACGAAGGAGGGTAGCAAGAGCACCTCGAGCTCTACACCAAAAACGACCGTGGTCGGAGAAGTGGTGTTTAATTTGTAAGTTACCCTCTCACAATACGAGGGACTGCAAATTGAAGGCTAAGAGCCCTCACCTCGCAGCATGTCAAGTGACGTCCAAGGAGGGTGTCACGGAAAATGCCAAAGTCAACAAGGAAGCTCGCCATCAGGAGAGCTCACTTAAGTCCGGTACTAGAAAATCTAGGACAGGGAAATGGTGCAAAAACTGCAGGTCAAACCCGCACAATGCTATTGACTGCAGGGGAAAGTCAGGAGACTCTCATTTCGTCGTGTGAACAGTGGAACCTAAGGTGGAGCCCACCGAACAGGTCGAGGCCGAAGAAGATACTCCAGACCAGGAAAAACCACCTGTAGTGAAATTGGTAGAGGTTAACGGTCGTCAAGTGGAGTGTTTGTACGACACACAACTGGACGGGGAGGCCGTGTTCTCTGCGGATCTGGTACACCCAGAACAATTCACATGTGAGACCATGGAGATACAGCGTGCACAGAAGAGTGCTGTAGCCACGAAGTTACCCATTGCTAACGTGGAGATTAGGTCAAGGTATGTCACCGGCACAATCAAGGCGGCTGTATTGACCGATCCCATTTTCCCCGTAATCCTCGGTTGCCGGTATGTCTTTCTGGGAATTCCCAGGGAGCCAATCCATATGGGAGCAATACAGACTCGCTCTCAGACGAGAACGGATGAGGCAGAAGCAAATGTGACTAACCCACTGCCGGGGGAGCAACGAACGGCTCAGAGTGAGGATGCTACTTTACGTCCGTGCTACAAAAAGCTGCAGAGAAGTGCTGATCCACCAGGACGGGGGCAGTACTACTTGAATAATAGGATACTCTACAGGAGAGCCGGAATGGGAGACAACCTATACGGTCAGTTGGTGGTCCCGATAGCTCACCGGTCCCAGATTCTTCATATGGAGCATACCATCTCATTTAGTGGGCATATGGGTATTGCCGCTACCATGCAGCGAATTTCCTGCCATTACTATTGGCCGGGAATGACAGATGACGTGCGTCGGTATGTGAAGTCATGCCCTGAGTGCCAGAGGGTGGCACCGAAATACTGGACAGCACCGGTGGTCTTGCGGTAGAGGCCCATCATGAACTCTCCTTTCGAGAGGGTAGCCATCGATATCGTAGGTCCACTTCCTAGGACTAGGAAGAGGAACATGTATATTCTCACAATGGTGGATTGCTGTACAATGTGGGGTGAAACCATACCGTTGACCACGATTGACTCGAAACGAGTGGCGGACGCACTGATCGAGACCTTTACCAGATTAGGCTTTCCTGATCAAATTCTGACGGACAATGGGTCCCAGTTTTGTGGAAAACTCATGGAGGAGGTATTTAGGGTGTTCCACTCTAACCACATACATACCAGCCCTTACCACCCTCAAGCCAATGGACAAGTAGAGCGTTTCAACGGCACGTTGATGACAATGCTCAGGAAACTGGCACAGGAAAAACCTGATAGGTGGGATGAATATATCCCAGCAGCACTCTTTGCCTATCGGGAAGTTCCTCGTGGCTCAACAGGACTACCACCCGCTACGTTGCTGTTTGGACGTCCAATCAAAGGACCGTTGGAAGCCATGTTGAGGAGTTGGACTGAAGAGGGGACGTCAGAAGTAGTGATCTCTACCTATAAATACGTAGAGGAACTGAAAGAAACACTCCACAAGGGATGGACTCTGGCAAATCAAAACTTGAAAAAGGCCAGAAAAAGACATGTGGCTTACTACAACCGTAGGTCTAAAGACAGATCTCTAGAGGTCGTAGACAAAGTTTTGTTGCTACTCCCAACGGGAAACAACAAACTGGAGATAGGTTGGCAAGAACCATTTCCCGTGGAAAGGGTGATATCCAGAACCAACTATCAGATCTGGATCCGGGGAAAGTCGAAGATTTTCCATATCAATCTCCTGCGGAAATACGAGGAGAGACCCGGAGACAAAGCAGCTCACCTCATGGCAATGGCAGTTGCAGTGGAGACTGAAGTGGGAACCAACGAGGACAGGGAATATCCCTTGATACACCAGGAAACCTATAGGGATGTGAAAGTGAACCCTGATCTGACTTCCCAGGAGAGAGAACAGATTACCCAGGTTCTCGAGTCTCATAAGGAGATACTGACTGATAAACCAGGAAGAACGAGGTTGGTGGAGTTCGAGATGCTTTTGACCACTCAAGAACCTGTTCGCCAAAAGGTTTACCCAGTGCCATTCTCTAAAGAAAAGGCCCTGGAGGAGGAAATACAAAAACTGTTGGAGGATGACGTGATTGCGCCATCCACATCCCCATACAATGCAGGGGTAGTTGTTACTTCAACCATACCATTTTACAGTGGACTATATACCTGGGAAGGAAAATGTTGGAGCGGATTTTCTATCCAGGCACCCAACTCCTGAAGAAGAAGAATAAATTATATGGATCGGGCTTAGAGTAGAAAAAAGTGAGATGGACTACTCTCTTAAGAGGGGGCTATGTCACATAATACTATAATCACGATAAGATGAAACAACAAAAGCAGGCTATATTCAAACTTACAAATTGTTTGCAACTAGTGGGGACATTCCCGTAGGATCTAAGGCGCCGCTAGTCTTTGAGGATTCCCCGAAGAAACGGGAAAAGAGTTTCCCGGTTGTCTTGGACAAGACTCAAGATGAAAGGAAAAGTGCCACCGTGATTCGGTTGCCACATGTTGTTGACAGGAAAATGACGTCACGAGGACAATCCAAGACTGAATGAATACAGACCTGTTGTCGGGAGTGTGCACAATAACGTCGACCTAGGCTAACGTGTTGAATAGTTCAGTGCTCGTAGTGAAAAGAATACCGCGTGTTTACTATCAGTGTATTTGAGAAAAACATGTGTCTTTCATGACAAATTGGAGATTCAATTCGGATTGTGAGCTAGGAATTCATAGGGTATCTACACTTAGCATTTAAATGTTAATAATGTAGAATAGTAAAATGTTAGTTACAGTTTAGAACTGTAACGTAGTGGTTGCTTTGTAGTCAAGTATAAAAGGAATATCAGCGACAATAGGCAGTCGCATTGTTAAGATTAACTAGTGTAAGAAGGCAGGTGACTCCGCTGATGGGGAATAGTGAAATGGGATGATATTTGGGGAGATTGGGGATGGGGAGAATGTCCAATGGTGGGATCTTCCAGTGAGGTCTGCTGGGGTTCTACACTTTACATTTTGCTCTCTCCTGGTCTTAACCCACCTCAGACCGGAGCGATGAGCTCCTCTGCCCATGACAGAGTTGGTTCACTGTCATGTATTTGAGTGAGGCTGTAAGCCTACACCCATCTAATGGAGGTCAGTGACAGGTGCTCTCACCAAGTGTATTGTTCTCTCTTTTACAGGTTGCCTAAGGTTACTCAAGTCACTGAGGTTACTCAAGTTACTCAGGTTACTCGAAGTACTCAGGTTACTCACGCTACTCAAAGTACTCAATTTACTCGAGTTACTCAGTGAAGCTAAAACCTAGATGCTTACTAGAATGGAGACCTTAGTGCAGGCAGTTATTCAGCAGCTTTTGCACGGGGCCCATGATGAAAGGGGTTTAAAGGAACAATTGTGAGAGAATTTATCAAACGTCACACGTTAGCAGAATACTAGAGATTGTTTTTCCGCATCATTTTGGAGAAGGAACAATCGTAATAGTAATTTTTCAAACATCACAAGTGAACAGAACAATAGAATTGTTTTTTTTTTTTTCACACCACATGGGAAAAGTCCAGTAGGTATTATGTTTTCACACGACAGGTGAAAAGACTAATAGGTACTGTTTTTCCACATCACATGGGAAAAGAACAGTATAAACTGATTATGGCAGTTATTATAACAGCGGTCTTGTGAAAAGTAGAAACTTTAAACAGGAATTACATTTATTTCAGGGAACAGTATTTTAGTGTCCTCACTAGACAAGGATTTTATAAGTCTCAGAATAATAGGGACATGTAATAACGGTGTGTGATCCAGGGAGGATCAGTGTCAGACTGTGACTAGGTATTTGAGTGATCAAACAGCGACCGGTGGAAGTCTACATCTAGCAGGAGGGACACAACCCTTGGTGAGGTTATTGTGGACTGAATGAAGATGTGGTGTGATCCTTTCCGGGATGATCGGGCTGGGCTCTGAAGCTGTTTGGTCTGAGTCTGCACACACTAGAATATTCGACACACATTCTACTCATTACACACACACACTTCTCACACACATACTCTCTGCTTTAATAAATTATTTTGTATTTATTTGTTGAAGATTGAGTTGTTGAGTATGTTGTGTTGGGGAAGAGTGAGAGGGGGCATGATCTAGGTGTGAGTGAAAGTGAGAAAGAGTGTCTGCAGACTGACGGAGTTTTGTGGACGGAGTCTGGTTGTGTCTCTAGGACAATAATATTGGGTTAATAAAAATGTGGGTGTTGATTCCCATCACTCCAGGGATGACATTAAAGTAATAAAGGCTTATTTACGACACCTCAGACCAGGGAAACAGATGTTCTGTTCAGCTGCTTTTCAGACCTCAGACTTTATTCTTTCTCTGACACTGAGGCATGGCCTGTAATTGAACCACCGCCCATCTTGGAGAGGTGATTCACTCTCTGAGTACAAAGATGCTGTCTATCCCCATATGATGAGTCGTGGTCACGTGATTCTCACCGAGGGTTGCCTGTGTCATATTTCCAGATTCTACCTTCCGGAGAGGAGTGATGGATAATCAGTAAAACCATCAATCTGTGCCAGCATCAGCAGTCTGGACAAACCAGTCAACGTGAGGTGATCATACTGCCTGTCGTGTCTTTCTTTAAAGTGTCGTCCCTGGAGTGAGGAGAATCAACACCCACATTATATTTTACCCCCATTTAATAACCTGGAGAATCCACCAGCTTCCGTCCAACACACTCCATCAGCCCGTGGACACCTTTTCCTATCACTCTCTCACTGTCTTACTATGCCCCCTCTCTTACTTCCCCAACGCAACATAGTCAACAACTCTTGCTTCTAAAAATTAATAAAGATTAATTTATTAAAAGAAAAGTGTAACGTATATGAGACGTGTATGCGAAGAAAATGTGTGTCGTGTATTCTAATGTAAATGTATAGGTCAGACCACAGAGTTCACGTTCAGAGTCCACTCATCATGGCAAGGATTACACGACATCACAAGAATCCGCACAATGGACCTCACCAAAGTCGTGTCCCTCTATCCAGACATGTCCTCCTCCAGGAGCTCTGATGACCATGAGATCTGAATCCCATTCATATATATAATCCGTGAAAAATACTATTATTGTTCCTAACACAACTGTTCCTAATAGTTTATAGAAACTCAGACTTCATAATTCCTGTGCAGTGAAAAAAACATGGAACACTGTCCTATGACCATGACGTTTTGTCTTCTTGCGAAATGTTCTATAGTTCTCACTATTAAACAGTTATTGTCTATACTCCAATAGAGTCCGTTATTTTTGTTCTAGTCATAAGTGAACTGAATATCCATCACTACTTTTTTTTTTTTTTTTCCCGCATTTCCATCCTGTTTCAGGATATTGCGGTCAACACCAGCATCTTTCAGCTGTATGTTGATTCCTAGGCTAGATTACGCTCATCAGCACGCCACGACTTTCTGAGCGACTGGTGTGTTAAAACTGGTATAACCTAAAACTCATTCGGTATTTATCCTGTAGGATACATATACCATTCAGCTCCACTGAGCCATGTTTATCAGCTTCTTCTAGAACAGACCCATTGATAAAGTTGCTGGCCCAATCTTCCTGCGCCAAACTTTATCCAGGATCGGATTTTTCCTTGGTTCCGTGTTCTTCCTTCCAACCAGAGGGAACCTGTAAAATAGATCAAACAACTTGTGATAGCCTCCCCGTCACTGATCTCTATTAGATGATCGTGGCCATTGGCCCTTGCTCAGCAAAATACAATGAACCTAACTCTGTCAGGGACAGATGAACTGAACACATAGGTTTTTATCAGGCCAAGACAAGAAGAAAAAAAACAACCAACAGCGTGCGGAAATTCCCCACCAGGGAGCACCCACTGGAAGATCCCAATTATCCCCCATTACTCAATTCTCAACTAGTAGAGCTTATCAACACTACACTAATCTAGTTTCAACTAACAGAGCCAAGTATCACTTCCCTACTCTAGCTAGTTTTCCACTAACAGTGCTAATCATCACACTCTAGTTTTAACAAGGCTACAGCCTATATTAATTAGAACTAATTATAATAGGTTCTACCTTATACGGCACTGCAGTGTTTACTCAATCACATCTAAGTTTGCCATGACAGGCACGTGTAAAATAAATAGAATATATCCAGCACACGTTAGATGTTATTAACTCCCTAACCGCAGTGCCAAATCACGTCTTCCTAGATCGACGTTTCGAGTTACACTCCTATCCCCCAATTCTGATTTTTTTGGCAAACCTAAAATTGGTCACGTGACGTATTCTTTATGTGCACACAGGTGTTATTTTGGGCCGATCAGGATGTCAGGAATCCATCTCCCCTGGCTTAGTCACTGTCAGAGTTGTCATCACTTGTTTTAACTTCCCCAACAAGCTAGCGAGTTACTGTATGATCCCAACAACAGTTTTCAATAACAAGCTGCCAATCCGCGTGATGTCCGGAAACTCTAAATGACAGACGGGACTGTTTCATGTCCTGAGCTGAGCAATTCCATGTGAATCTAACTGTTTATGAACTGTCAAAGTGGTGTATTGATTCACCTCACTCACTTCCCCTACACATCTGCAGCTGTTAACTTTGCCCGACCTGTGATGGTTGACATCTGATTGTAACCAGGATCTGACGGGTTCTATCTGTATTCGAATGTTGATAAACTGTCAAAGCGATGCCGGGATTTATCTCACTCACACCGAATGTTCCTAATCTGTCGACCAGAGGTAAACACGTGAAGCTGCAAGACTATTTTCTGGATTTGTTGAAACAACCTGTGCCCTCAAACCTGCCGCTAATCAGAACGCCTTTTATTCTCATCACTGGTTAAATCACGTTGGTCTATTATGTGACATAGGCCCCCTCTTAAGAGAGTAGTCTATCTCACACTTCTCCACCGTGAGTTTAATCCAGATGATTGATTCATTCTTCTTCTTCACGAGCTGGGTGTCTTGACAAGAAATCCGCTCCAACATTTTCCTTCCCAGGAATGTACTCCACTGTGAAATTGTAAGGTTGAAGTAACAACGACCACCTTGGTTTCTCCACTTGGTTTGCGTAACAAAACTACCCCTGCATTGTATGGGGATGTGGATGGCGCAATCACGTCATCCTACAACAGTTTCTGTATTTCCTCCTCCAGGGCCTTTTCTTTAGAGAATGGCACTGGGTAAACCTTCTGACGAACAAGTACCTGCGTGGTCAAAGTCATCTCGAACTCCACCAACCTCGTTCGTTCTGG
The DNA here is from genome assembly GCA_963921405.1 of Cepaea hortensis. Taxonomy (NCBI): domain Eukaryota; kingdom Metazoa; phylum Mollusca; class Gastropoda; order Stylommatophora; family Helicidae; genus Cepaea; species Cepaea hortensis. Next base: position 30,716 of record CAWUFQ010000618.1, read on the forward strand.
TTTATCAGTCAGTATCTCCTTATGAGACTTGAGAACCTGGGTTATCCTTTCCCTCTCCTGGGAGGTCAGATCAGGGTTCACTTGCACTTCCCTATAGGTTTCCTGGTGTACCAAGGGATATTCCCTGCTCTCGTTGGTTCCCACTTCCGTCTCCACTGCAACTGCCATTGCCATGAGGTGTGCTGCCTTGTCTCCCGGTCTCTCTTCGTATTTCCACAAGAGATTGATATGGAAAATCTTCGAATTTCCCCGGATCCGTATCTGATAGTTGGTTCTGGATATCACCCTTTCCACGGGAAATGGTCCTTGCCAACCTATCTCCAGTTTGTTGTTTCCCGTTGGGAGTAGCAACAAGACTTTGTCTCCCACCTCTAGAGATCTTTCTTTAGACCTACGGTTATAGTAAGCCGCATGTCTTTTTCTGGCCCTTTTCAAGTTTTGATTCGCCAGAGTCCATAACTTGTGAAGTTTTTCTTTCAGTTCCTCCACATATTTGTAGGATGAGATCACTTCTTCTGACGTCCCCTCTTCAGTCCAACCCCTCAACATGGCTTCCAACTGTCCTTTGATTGGACGACCAAACAGCAACGTAGCGGGTGGTAGTCCTGTTGAGCCATGAGGAACTTCCCGATAGGCAAAGAGGGCTGCTGGGCTATATTCATCCCACCTATCAGGTTTTTCCTGCGCTAGTTTCCTGAGCATTGTCATCAACGTGCCGGTGAAACGCTCTACTTGTCCATTGGCTTGAGGGTGGAAAGAGCTGGTATGGATATGGTTAGAGTGGAACATCCTAAATACCTCCTCCATGAGTTTTCCACAAAACTGGGACCCATTGTCCGTCAGTATTTGATCAGGAAAGCCTAATCTGGTAAAGGCCTCCATCAGTGCGTCCGCCACTCGTTTTGAGTCAATCGTGGTCAACGGTATGGCTTCACACTACATTGTACAGCAATCCACCATTGTGAGTATATACATGTTCCTCTTCCTAGTCCTGGGAAGTGGACCCACGATATCGATGGCTACCCTCTCGAAAGGAGAGTTCATGATGGGCATCTCACCCAAGACCACCGGTGCTGTCCAGTGTTTCGGTGCCACCCTCTGGCACTCAGGGCATGACTTCACATACCGACGCACATCATCTGTCATTCCCGGCCAATAGTAATGGCAGGAAATCCACTGCATGGTGGCGGCAATACCCATATGTCCACTAAAGGAGATGGTATGCCCCATATGAAGAATCTGGGACCGGTGAGCTATCGGGACGACCAACTGACCGTATAGATTGTCTCCCATTCCTGCTCTCCTGTAGAGTATCCTATTCTTCATGTAGTACTGCCCCCGTCCTGGTGGATCAGCACTTCTCTGCAGCTTTTTGTAGCAAGGACGTAAAGTAGCATCCTCACTCTGGGCAGTTCGTAGCTCCCCCGGCCGTGGGTTAGTCACAATTGCTTCTGCCTCTCCCATTCTCTTCTGAGAGCGAGTCTGTATTGCTCCCATATGGATTGGCTCCCTGGGCATTCCCAGAAAGACATACCGGCAACCGAGGATTACTGGAAAAATGGGATCGGTCAATACAGCGGCATTGATTGTGCCGATGACATACATTGACCGAATCTCCACATTAGCAATGGGCAACTTCATGGCCACAGCACTCTTCTGCGCACGCTGTATCTCCATGGTCTCACCTATGAATTGTTCTGGATGTACCAGATCCTCAGAAATCACGGCCTCCCCGTCCAGTCCTGTGTCGTACAAACACTCCACTTGACGACCGTTAACATCTACCAATTCCACTACAGGTGGTTTTTCCTGGTCTGGAGTCTCTTCCTCGGCATCGACCTGTTCAGTGTGCTCCACCTTAGGTTTCCCGGGGCACACGACGAATTTAGAGTCTCCTGACTTTCCCCTGCAGTCAATAGCATTGTGCGTGTTTGACTTGCATTGGTTGCACCATTTCCCTGTCCTAGATTTTCTATTGCCGGACTTGAGTGAGCTCTCCTGGCGGCGAGTTTCCTTGTCGACCTTGGCATTTTCAGTGACAACCTCCCTGGAAGTCACCTGACATGCTGCGAAGTGAGGGTTCTTAGCCTTCGATTTGCAGTCTCTCGTATTGTGAGGGGGTGACTTACAAATTGAACACCACTTCTCCGACCATGGTCGTTTTGGTGTAGAGCTTGAAGTGCTCTTGCTTCCCTCCTTCTTCTTCTTTGAACTATCCTCTTATTTTTGCAAATAAGGTTCCCACTTTTTGGTTCCTGAGTTTTTGGCTTTCTTCTTATCATATTTCTCCTGACTTTTGGTGTTGGTGGAAAGGTTTTCCCCTGCCTCCCCATGTACCTCGACGAACCGTTCTGCTAATTTTGTCACGAGGTCAATACGTTCCGCTCCTTGTTCTCACAGGAACGTCCTGGGAGGTTTCGACATTTGCTTCTTCAGCTGGTCGACCACCATGAGCTCTTCCAGACTCTCATAGTCATGTGCAAACCCAGCGAAATCCATCCACTTATGGAGATAGGATTTTAGACGCAAACTGTAGGCGGCAAACAACTCCCCCGGTTCTCGTTTTGCTGCTCGAATTTTTTCCGGTAGGTATGTGACGTAACCTCGAATCGTTTCAGCAGAGCCGTCTTTAATTCGTCGTAATTGTTCTCATGTCCTGGTGGCAGGCGAGAATAAACCTCGTAGCCGGTTCCCCGTAATCCCTGGGATAGCTTGAGATTCCATTTGTTACGCTCCAGACCCATAGCCACTGACATGGTCTCGAAGCGTTTGAAGGTTCTTGTCAATCTTCTCTTTGTCCTCCATGTAGACCGCTAGAGGAAACTTCATAGCATGGTAACTATGTCCACCTGCTGGGGTTGAGCCTGGGACGAAGGAACCTCCAACCGCCTCCTCAGTTTCTCCATTAGATTGACTCTTCAACTCGAGTTACCTCATCCGGTACTCGTGCTCCCTTTTCTGAGCTTCTTGTTTAGCTTCCAGTTTCTTAGCTGCTTGCTCAGCTTCTAATTTCTTAGCTGCTTGTTCAGCTTCAAATTTCTTAGCTGCTTGCTCAGCTTCAAATTTCTTAGCTGCTTGCTCAGCTTCGAATTTCCTCGCAGCTTGTTCTGCTTCCAATTTTCTAGCTTCTTGTTCCAACTCCATCCTTCTCAATTCCAACTCGGCCTTTCGATCTTCCCTTTCTGCTTGACGATACTCTCTCTCCACTTCCTGTATGTAATCCGTTAGAGCAGAACCCGACAATCCCATTTCTTCCCCCTTTGCCCTTAGTTCTGCAGTGGTTAGTTTCGGAGTGTCCATTTTACAGAGAAGTAAGCTAGCAGGTTGAGTACAATATAACTGCAAACTAATATACAGATACATGACCAAGTACTATAAATCTAGATATTACCACACACAGCACATTCACTCAGTGACAAGAGTAGAATCAGGACCACAGACCTATGCAGACGTGTGAAGTGTGAACAGGTAAGATATTTGTCCTAACCCATATCCACATTCACTCTAGCTGGATTCTCCAATATGATATTTCCCTCTTATAACTAAGGATCCCGTGTCAAAAGACCCCGTTGTCAGAAGATCCCACTGTCAAAGGTTCCTGCTTGCAGGAGATCTCGCTGTCCAAGGATCACGTTTACGGGAGATCCCGCTGTCCAAGGATCCCGGTTACGAGAGATCCCGCTGTCCAAAGATCCAGTTTACAAGCCCCCAATAATGTCGTGTCTTCCTTTAAAGTGTCGTCCCTGGAGTGAGGAGAATCAACACCCACATTATATTTTACCCCCTTTTAATAACCTGGAGAATCCACCAGCTTCCGTCCAACACACTCCATCAGCCCATGGACACCTTTTCCTATCACTCTCTCACTGTCGTACTATGCCCCCTCTCATACTGCCCCAACGCAACATAGTCAACAACTCTTGCTTCTAAAAATTAATAAAGATTAATTTATTAAAAGAAAAGTGTAACGTATATGAGACGTGTATGCGAAGAAAATTTGTGTCGTGTATTCTAATGTAAATGTATAGGTCAGACCACAGAGTTCATGTTCAGAGTCCACTAATCATGGCAAGGATTACACGACATCACAAGAATCAGCACAATGGACCTCACCAAAGTCGTGTCCCTCTATCCAGACATGTCCTCCTCCAGGAGCTCTGATGACCATGAGATCTGAATCCCATTCACATATATAATCCGTGAAAAATACTGTTATTGTTCCTAACACAACTGTTCCTAATAGTTTATAGAAACTCAGACTTCATAATTCCTGTGCAGTGAAAAAAAACATGACCATGACGTTTTGTCTTCTTGCGAAATGTTCTATAGTTCTCACTATTAAACAGTTATTGTCTATACTCCAATAGAGTCCGTTATTTTTGTTCTAGTCATAAGTGAACTGAATATCCATCACTACTGGTGTGTTAAAACTGGTATAACCTAAAACTCATTCGGTATTTATCCTGTAGGATACATATACCATTCAGCTCCACTGAGCCATGTTTATCAGCTTCTTCTAGCACAGACCCATTGATAAAGTTGCTGGCCCAATCTTCCTGCGCCAAACTTTATCCAGGATCGGATTTTCCCTTGGTTCCGTGTTCTTCCTTCCAATCAGAGGGAACCTGTAAAATAGATCAAATAACTTGTGATAGCCTCCCCGTCACTGATCTCTATTAGATGATCGTGGCCATTGGCCCTTGCTCAGCAAAATACAATGAACCTAACTCTGTCAGGGACAGATGAACTGAACACATAGGTTTTCATCAGGCCAAGACAAGAAGAAAAAAAACAACCAACAGCGTGCGGAAATTCCCCACCAGGGAGCACCCACTGGAAGATCCCAATTATCCCCCATTACTCAATTCTCAACTAGTAGAGCTTATCAACACTACACTAATCTAGTTTTAACTAACAGAGCCAAGTATCACTTCCCTACTCTAGCTAGTTTTCCACTAACAGGGCTAATCATCACACTCTAGTTTTAACAAGGCTACAGCCTATATTAATTAGAACTAATTATAATAGGTTCTACCTTATACGGCACTGCAGTGTTTACTCAATCACATCTAAGTTTGCCATGACAGGCACGTGTAAAATAAATTGAATATATCCAGCACACGTTAGATGTTATTAACTCCCTAACCGCAGTGCCAAAGCACGTCTTCCTAGATCGCCGTTTCGAGTTACACTCCTTATCCCCCAAATCTGATTTTTTTTTGGCAAACCTAAAATTGGTCACGTGACGTATTCTTTATGTGCACACAGGTGTTATTTTGGGCCGATCATCCCTTGTCAGGAATCCATCTCCCCTGGCTTAGTCACTGTCAGAGTTGTCATCACTTGTTTTAACTTCCCCAACAAGCTAGCGTGTTACTGTATGATCCCAACAACAGTTTTCAATAACAAGCTGCCAATCGGCGTGAAGTCCGGAAACTCTAAATGACAGACGGGACTGTTTCATGTCCTGAGCTGAGCAATTCCATGTGAATCTAACTGTTTATGAACTGTCAAAGTGGTGTATTGATTCACCTCACTCACTTCCCCTACACATCTGCAGCTGTTAACTTTGCCCGACCTGTGATGGTTGACATCTGATTGTAACCAGGATCTGACGGGTTCTATCTGTATTCGAATGTTGATAAACTGTCAAAGCGATGCCGGGATTTATCTCACTCACACCGAATGTTCCTAATCTGTCGACCAGAGGTAAACACGTGCAGCTGCAACCCAGACTATTTTCTGGATTTGTTGAAACAACCTGTGCCCTCGAACCTGCCGCTAATCAGAACGCCTTTTATTCTCATCACTGGTTAAATCACGTTGGTCTATTATGTGACACTGCCCACTACCCAGTCAGTCGTCTATACCCTCAGAGTTGGTATAAGATGACTAAACAACCAGTTTAAGATAGAAATAACATCTGGGCAAGTATAATGTTCGGGTGATTGTCCGGATGTGCCACTCATGACCTATTCGACCACCACTCAACTATCGATGATATAATACCACACTTACTTCAAACGGATGATATTCTTGATAATAAATATAGCCAAAGACTTTAGGCCTTGTGACTTTAACCAGGAACAATGTTCTAAGGTAAATGTAGCACTGGACAGTGTGCTTCGATGAACTTTAATTCAGGAACTGTGTTTCTATCAATATATTGTTGAGTTGGTGCCACTGTTGGTAAAGCAACGAACTTTCAGATTAAGTTAAATCTTTTATTGAGGTACCTACATGATCGGATGAGGATGAAAAGTCATGGTACTGTCAGAGTCTCACATGGAGTCGGTAGAAACATAAAGATAGAAGGGAATTAGATAAGGGGCATAACCCCAATACAAGGGAGACACATTCGAATGCTCGAACAAACTAGAGCCTTCGAGAAGCATAGGTCAGTTCGCCTACAGCTCCGTGGACACGCTGACCGCGTGCCAGGACCTGTTCCACGAGAAGCTCGAGGAGAGTTACAGCCCGTGTCCGATCGAGACACGTTAGAGGGCAGACGCCGACTGGACATCGAACGAGCAACAGGGCTTAACTTAAGGGGGAATTGATAGATTGAATACAAGTGTATTTAGGAGTGTTACTCGCTAAATAGATAGATGATAGAGTTTCTTGTAATGATTATGTATGATGGATTTGTTGTGAACTCCTATGATTATATTCGCCACGTCGCTGGCTGCGAAAACCATTCTTCGCCAGCTTACTGTAAATAAATGTCAGATAGTATCAGAACGGAGTTTGTTGCCTGTATGAACCCAAGTTTCATTCCTCTAGGTATCTAGGACGTTGACAGGCTATTTGGGGGCCAAGTCGGGATCTGAACCCGGGACCTCTCGCACCCGAAGCGAAAATCATACCCCTAGACTCACCTTAATTTGTATATTTTAACAAATTATTATATTGAATGAAAGGTGTGCGAATCAGAGAGTGAATGAATTAAATGAGAGAGCGATATACTGAGCGGACAAATTGTATGCAAAAAGTATTATTTTAATTTGTTTACGTTTTGAGTGTAAAATGTAACACTTGTCTAAAATTGTATATACATGTTTAGTGTTAGATAAAATAGGTTCACTCTAAGAATCACTGTTTGAATACCCTGTACATGCGTACACAAATAGACGTAATTCATGACAAGGGATATTCCAGCTCGTGACACTTAGAGATGTACTACACACCACATACACACAGGTAGCACACACTTCAGACATTACATAGGACATACTCATAAAACTAAAAACTAACAATTAAATCACACACATGTTTATTAGAGCAAGTAACAAAACAGTAAAGACACTAACAAGCAAACAGGAACATTAGTAGCTACGGGGGAGAAAAAAAAATGCATATATATATATATATATTAAGCACTATAAAACATACGGAAGTAAAAGTGTATCAAAATACACATTCAGGACAAGAATTTCAAGTGTTCTTAAATAAGCCAAGACAATTTGTCGTGTTAAACCTCTCTAACACAGAGTTTAATATCTGGGTATCAAATGGATACTTGAGAAGGGCGCGGTTGCAGATACAACTAGAAGCGTCAGGGAACTTCGGTCGGATAAGCATGTTTAAGAATATGGAAGAGTTAGAGGCTCTTCAGCAATCACCCTAGATTGTTGTACGGGGAAATACATGAGTTAATAGTGCAAATATATAGATGGCAAGGTTCCCATCCACGAAACTACCAAACACCAACTTCATGTGATCCTATGACAGAATTAGTGCAAACTAATTACCATATATTAACCCATAGAAGCGGGGGAGGGGGACCCCTGTCAGAGTCTCACATGGAGTCGGTAGAAACATAAAGATAGAAGGGAATTAGATAAGGGGCATAACCCCAATACAAGGGAGACACACTCGAATGCTCGAACAAACTAGAGCCTTCGAGAAGCATAGGTCAGTTCGCCTACAGCTCCGTGGACACGCTGACCGCGTGCCAGGACCTGTTCCACGAGAAGCTCGAGGAGAGTTACAGCCCGTGTCCGATCGAGACACGTTAGAGGGCAGACGCCGACTGGACATCGAACAAGCAACAGGGCTTAACTTAAGGGGGACTTGATAGATTGAATACAAGTGTATTTAGGAGTGTTACTCGCTAAATAGATAGATGATAGAGTTTGTTGTAATGATTATGTATGATGGATTTGTTGTGAACTCCTATGATTATATTCGCCACGTCGCTGGCTGCGAAAACCATTCTTCGCCAGCTTACTGTAAATAAATGTCAGATAGTATCAGAACGGAGTTTGTTGCCTGTATGAACCCAAGTTTCATTCCCCTAGGTATCTAGGTCGTTGACAGGTACTATTTGGACATATGCTCTGGTGTTCCACGGCCATTAGCCTGATCTGATGTCAACTCGGAGGAGGTGCTATCTGGTCGAAGACTGAGGACCTGATGCGAGAGACACGAACTAAGTACCATTCATATGTGGTGTGAGGTGTTAGCATTGTACTATGAAGACATCTTCATGTGATTGCCTCAGCTAACTACCTAGTAGCAACTAGCACACCAGACAGATCTGCACTACATCCACATTATCTTCACTTTCCTTTGTACAATACACTTTTGTTATTGAGTTTGCAGATACCGGAGTTGCATCATTTGTTCAGGACGTTGTTTGAAAGAGTAACATCCCTTGGTCGGTTGTGAGAGAGATAGGTATCTGAAGACTGGTGGGGTCGCAGACTGAAAGTGTCCAAGTCCCAGATCTGAAGTCATCCCAGGATTTATACATATACGTATATAAATAAATATAGAGATATATGTATGGATAGATATTCATAAATAAATGCGATAGCCAGTTCCCTTCACCCCAGGGAAGCTATTTGACAAGTTGTTCAGATGACAAAACTACAAATAGGCAATGATTGGTACCCTTAGCACATTGAGACCGATATATAAGAACAGCTCAGGATAGGGCATGTGCAGGGCACATAGGAGTAAGGCATTCTCAGCAGAGAGCAGGGTGCCAGTTATATTGGCCAGGATTCTGTAAAGAGGGCAAGCTAAACAGAGAATCCTATGCAATGGTGCAAGATATAGATAGGAAATTTAAGTCAGTTCAAAAGAGGGTTTGTGAAATCACTGACCCAGGGTTAGGGATAGCAAACAAATGTTTTAAATATATAGGGACCATGAGTCATTGGTACATGAAAGGTAGACACAGCATCGACAGGAATCAGAGAATATTTGATGCAAGAAAAGAACCACCTGATAGAGGGTCGATACACAAATAGTTTGTGTGTTTTCGAAGATATGAATAGACCTGTGGGTACACAGATATAATGTTTGATATGATGTGTTGATGATTATGCGATATTTTAGCTCATGCATTGGTACACAAGATGGAAAGTTTGTTCTATTGATGTGTGGGGAAGATGGGAGTTTACTATGATTATTCGATATATTATTTAGTGTGGTACCTAAAGTGCGATGGAGTCATACTTATGGCTACCCAGGCAATGAATATGGGTCACATATTTGATAAGTATTAGTCTCCCATCATTTGAGAAAAGATTACGAATTATTATAAAACCACAGCTAAGAGAAACACAACTTGGATTTAGGAAAAGCAAAGGATGCACAGATGCCATGTTTGTTCTTAGACAACTTATAGAAAAATCAATCGAATTCAATGAAACACTCTACTTAGCCTTTGTCGACCAAGAAAATGCATTTGATAGAGTAGATAGAAACAAGTTGTGGGAAATCCTTAAACAATATGGAGTGAGTACACATCTAATAAACCTATGTAGAAGCTTATAAAACAACAGTGAATGCATAGCGAGAGCAACTGGAGGACACTCAGAACCCTTCACCATAAGATCCGGAGTACGACAAGGTTGTGTCCAGTCCCATCTCTTGTTTATAACATATATAGACAACATATGTAAAGAAACCAGCCAAACAGAGACCGCAAGAACACCTCATGACGAGAACACAGAAGAAGAACCATCTGCAAATCTAACCATTAGAGAACTCCTGTTTGCGGACGACCAAGCACTAATAGCAAAATCAGAAGCTGAATTACAAGACCACATGAATAGTCTAAACGAAATGTGTAGGGAACATAACATGAAAATTAGCACAAGTAAAGGAAAGGTATTGACTATATCTAAAGAAGAAAAGGCAACAACGATTCACCTAAACGAACATCCCTTGAAACAAGTAAAGAGTTTCAAGTTCCTAGGAAGTATAATATCATCAAATGGCAAATCAGAAGACGAGATCGAAAATAGATGCAATAAGGCAAACCAACTCATTGGACAAATGGCACCAATACTAAAGAACAAACATGTATCAATAACTACTAAGAAAGCACTTTACAACACAATCTTCCTACCACCTCTATGTTACCAATGCCAAACCTGGACAATGACAGAAAAAGAGAAAAGAAAATCACAACAACAGAAATTAAATTCCTGAGAAGAATACTCAATGTGTCAAGAAGAGATAAGATCAGAAATGAAGAAATCAGGACTAAAGTGGGGGTTATAGCTGCACTAGATTTTATTAGAAGGCAGAAAGTCAAACGGTTTGGCCATGCAAGTAGATTACCAACTTACAATATACCACAACAAGCAATGATGCACAGACCAGAGGGAAGCAGAGGAAGAGGCCGACCACGTAAACGATGGACGCAGGGAATAACAGAGTACATGGGAACATCGATACATAAATCCGATAATCGGGCACTCTCCCGCTGTTTATACTTCACCTCGACACCGCAAGGTACAAGAGGAACATGATGAGATGAGATAGAGTGGTAGTAGTAGTAGTAGTAGTAGTAGTAGTAGTAGTAGTAGTAGTAGTAGTAGTAGTAGTGGTGGTGGTGGTGGTGGTAGTAGTAGTAGTAGTAGTAGTAGTAGTAGTAGTAGTAGTAGTAGTAGTGCTAGTAGTAGAAGTAGTAGTCGTCGTAGTAGTAGTAACAGAAGTTGTAGTAATAGTAATATTTGTAGTTGTAGTAGTGCTTGCAGTAGTAATAGTAGTAGTAGTAGTAGTAGTAGTAGTAGTAGTAGTAGTAGTAGTAGTAGTAGTAGTAGTAGTAGTTGTAGTAGTTGTTGTAGTAGTAGTAGTAGTAGTAGTAGTAGTAGTAGTAGTAGTAGTAGTAGTAGTAGTAGTAGTAGTAGTAGTATTAGTAGTAGTAGTAGTAGTAGTAGTTGTTGTTGTTGTTGTAACAATGTTAAGAATAGAGTGAGCCCCTCACCAACACACTGCAAACTCTCCTCTCATTGTCTGTACTATGCAACTCGGTCCAAAATCTCCTGATATTATTCATTTTGTGCCGACATTTCTTCCCCGTGTGTTTTCTTGGTCTTCTTATAGTTCTGTCACCCTGTAGATTCCAGTGAAAAGCCTTTCTAGCTCTACTGGTCTCAGGTTTGCTCAATGCATGCTCAGTCCAGAGCCAGCATCCTCTCTTTACGTTATGATTCACTGGTTTTGAATGAGGGGGGTTCAAAAGAAAACCTGAATATTTTTTTTTAGTCTTTGAGTTGTCCAAACAAGTGGAAATCACTTATCTCAGAATCCCAGGCTGGGATACTAACACTCTTCTCATCCCGTTCTTATGCCTTAATGTAGTAACTGTAGTGTCTTCTTCGTGTTTATAGATTGTGTTTTGTGTATGTATTTGTTTTGCGTAATTGGTTTCTGTAAAGCTGCAATACTCTGTGTTATTTTATATTTGTTACTATACTCAGACAATATCTTGTTTCCTTTAATTTTGTGTGATTTATTTACAGATGTAAACACTGCAAACTCCCACATCTCTGAAAACATATATATTGCAGTGTAGCTGTACTTTGGACTGCTTCTTTTGTCCCCAGGTTGTGTTCACTTAAGCCGGAAACAGCGCTGTGAGGGTGCTTGACCTAGACTCCAGGTTTTGTCGTGGCGGAGAATAGGAGCAGTATAGGGCAGGCTGAAGCTGCAATTCAGAATATGAAAAGAATCTTATGCATTAAGTCACTAGCATTGAAGGACAGAAAGTGAGTGCTGAAGTGCTATATAGAACCTGTTTTGCTGAATGGCAGTAAGTCATGAAACGTTAAGGAATAAATTAGGGCGATGTTGTAGGCAACGGCCATGTGGCTCCTGAGAGATTGTTGTGAATACCCTGGACTGCCAGAGTATCTAACGACGATTGTCAGAAAGAGGCTAGTGAAACTAAAATATTAAATACAGATACAGATAGAGACAAACATATTTCTTTGGTCATGTGATGAGAAGAGAGGTGTTGGAGAACATCCTGACAACTGAAATGATCAGTGGAAAAAGAGGCAGACCAAGAGACTAAGACGTTGGCATGAAAGAATATCATGAGTAGAGTTTATGCATAACACCAAAGACTGATAAATATGGAGAGAAATAGATGCCTAAGCGAGCTGGCAGAGCACGTGATGATAGTGATAGGGTGTGAGGAAAACAAAAGAAAGGGGGAGGGGGCATTGAAGACTTAAGGCAAGTAAAGATGTCTAGCTAAAGCTGATCGCTGAAGAAGAGTACATGTTTGACATAGAAAAGTCGATGGTTGCTAAAATGAACCGCGGTTTTCTTTTAAGAAGAAGGACATACTACTATGTAATAAAGGGGTAAGTGGGAATATTCTTAAGCAAGCGAATCCGTACAACTATTTCGGAACAATCATAACATCTGATGGGAGTTGCCTTGGGTAGAACAGAACAAGAATCGCTAATGTCAATATAGCGTTTTGCAAGATAATAAAACAAACTGACCAGTAAAATGATGTAAATTACACCGAGAAGAAATGTTGAAGTGTTACATAGAACCAGCAATTTTATTTTGATGTGAAGTCAGGACAGTGAGCAGACAAGCTGAAAACATAAAATCTAATGGCAGTGGAAATTTGGTTTCTGAGGATAATACATTTACAGACAAAGACGCAAATGAGAACAGTAAACTGCGAAGAGAAATTATACGTTAACAGTCAACATTTGTGTACACGTTATACGAAGATATGAACTAGAAACTTGGCGACAACTAGCAAGATTGAGGGGACAAGAACAAGGCAAATGAAGAGTAGTAAATATCCGGATAGCTTGGCCACGTGACATGATAGAGACATGAACACAGAACTGATCCACGACTCTAGTGATCGTGTGAGATGGCTTGGCCACGTAACACGGTCGAGATAAGAACACAGACCTGATCCACGACTCTAGTGATCGTGTCAGTTAGTGAAACAGCGAAACTTGACCGTCCACTCTTATCGTTACATGAAACCAGGCGACTGAAAATTCATCGAGCGTGTAGACGTGACGATGTTCAGGCGTGGGTAAGGTTTCACTGGTTCGACGATCCCCATTCTATAATAAAAACAGAAAACGTAGTCGCAGGATTGGGGGGGGGGGGGGGGGGGGTGTGTACTTATGGTATTTAAAAATACTGCCGTTTGCAGAAAATTGTAATCAACCCCTAATATTGGATGTTTGTGATATTTTTATCTTCGCGTATCCTTTATAGTGCATCGCTGTCAACATCAGCATCTTTCAACTGATTGTTGATTTCTCGGCAAGAGCTCAGTAGTTTGCCATTGCTTTCTGAGAGGTCGGCTCACTTATCCCGTAAGTTACCAACGCGGCGATAACCGCTTCTAATTCTCGAGCGATGCGTTACCCTACGTGGATAAACGGGATTACGGAGAAAGTCGTTTAACGCCTAGGCCAGGGTGACGGCTAGTTTGTGATATACTAGGCAGAAAAACCAATGAGCAAGTTCTACGACAAGCAAATGAGAAGCGTAAACTGATTATAGTTATTAGACGTAGACAGTCCAATTGTTTTGGACAGATTATAAGAAGAAATAAATTAGACATCTTAGTGACAACTGGAAGGATTGAGAGTAAAAGAACAAGGGTAAGACAGAGAAATAAATATCCTAATAGTTTGATCACGTGGCATAGTCGACTCACGATTACAGAGCTGATCCACGACTCTGGAGATCATGTGAGATTGTGAAATATGACAGTTCACGCTTATCTACATGACACAAGAGGATGATGAAACATTGCTAAGCCATTGGCCATTGCACATACTTCTTTACACAATAAAATCGTACATATGTTCTCTATAGTAAAACGGCTGTAACAGAGACATTGCAAAACGTGTTTGTGGCCGTTGGCAATCTGTTTTTGTGTTTCATTTCAGATGGTTTCATGGTTTTCATATAGATAGTTTCTCGAGGGACAGTATTCAGATCTTTGATATTCGTTTCTATACAGCATTTCCTTCCTTCTTGTTTGACAGACTATTTCTCTTGTCTCTTGAAGTAATTCGGTATTTGCTTTCTGTCTTCACCTGCTCTGTAGCGAGGGAGTTACGAATGTAGTTCGTAATCCCGCATACCGCGTTCGAAATACAGCTACCGGTGGTTGGAAGCAGACCGCTCTGCGCTGGTTTCCATACAATGGTATAAGTACCCGTCGTTTAGAAAGCAACGGCAAACTACTGAAGGTAAACTTAAAAAGGAATTACAAACAGTCTGAATATGCTAGAGTTGACTGCTAGGCCCTTTCAAGAGTATGTAACTAACTTGTCCTATTACTATTTTTGTTTTTCGATTCCATTACTCTTACCCCATTCAACCCCAAAGAGAAGTTCTATTAGGATCCATCACCGGCTCAGATTAATAATCCTGTTAACAGGATATTAATGTGAAGGTGATTGTTGTCCAAAGAGGGTCATGTTGTTGATTGTATTGCTATATAAGTATGGAGGGAAGTGTATCCGGGTGGCGGACGTTGAGGAAGACCACAACGTATATAAATAAACGAACGAACACACTTTCTTTAATGGTTAAGAAAACACACTTTATTTAAGGGTTAAGAATTGGACCGCAGGCCCATCTAACATTCCACCCTTCTTATCTCTCTCTTTCATGAGTTATTTAATCCTTGGATCACTTTTGAGAACAACAACAACAATATAACCATACGCATTATCCATTGGCACCTTGCCGTCTTGACAGACGATAGTTTGTGCTTTAAAAAGGCATAATAACTTTTAACTATGGCGGTAGCGAGTGTGACTGATAAGGCCAATTTGCGCTGTAAATGTCTGTTCACAGTGGGTGCATGTGAACACGTGGTCATTTCCACCATCATGCACCATCTTACGTCTCAAACGCTTGGTGTGTGACTTTTCTGCAATAATTTTCTCCTTTGACTTTATTCCATTTCTGATATTTGCCCTCCATGCAACACGTTCAGCGGCGACTTGCTCCCAATGTGCATTATCAATGCCTGTATCAATCATGTCCCGCTTACACACATCTTTGTATCGTAGTAGAGGCCGACCCTGAGATCTCTTACCCATCTGTAATTCACCAAAAAAGATATCCTTTGGTATTCTACCATCATCCATCCTCCTAAGATGTCCTATCCATCTAAGTCTACGAAGACTGAGCATGGAATAAACTGTCACACAACCTGATCTTTCCAATACTTCAGTATTTGTGATTTTGTCTTGCCACTTAATACCAAGAATTCTTCGCAGACACCGCATATGAAAGCTGTTTAAATTGTTCTCTTGGTGTGAGTAAGTTGTCCAGGTTTCACTGCCATAGAGAAGAGTACTAAGGACACAGGCTTGATAGACAAGGACTTTTGTTTTGGCAGTAAGCTTCCTGTTCTCCCAGACTCTTTTTCTTAACCTGTTCATTGTTGTTGCTGCCTTACCAATCCGGATGTTGATTTCCTGATCTAGGGATAATTTGCTATTTACCACTGATCCTAGATATGTAAAATGGTCTACTATCTCTAGTTCGGCATCGTCAATAAAGATTGATGGTACCCCCTGTGCACCTTGTGACATAATCTGTGTCTTCTTTTTGCTAATTGTTAAACCAAATTCAGAACAAGCATTGGAGAATGCAGATAGTAGACATTGCAATTCTTCCTCAGAGTGGGTCGTAACTGCAGCATCATCTGCAAAAAGCAACTCTCTGATCAGTACCCTCCTAATTTTGGTCTTAGCCTTCAATCTCTGAGCATTGTAGAGGCCGCCATCTGAGCGTGAGTGAATGTATATACCACCATCCTGATCACGAAATGCATATTTCAGTAGAAGTGAAAAGTATATTCCAAAGAGGGTGGGAGCTAGTACACAACCTTGCTTAACTCCACTCTTGATTTCAAATTCTTCAGAAGTTGCACCATCAAACTTGATTATACCCTTCATGCCTGTGTGGAATGATTCCACAATGGACAGAAGAGTTGGTGGGCAGCCAATCTTCTTTAGTGCCTTGAACAGACCCTCACGACTGACCAAATCAAATGCCTTTGTGAGGTCGATGAAGGCAATAAACAGTGGTTGATTCTGTTCACGGCATTTTTCTTGCATTTGTCGCAATGAGAATATCATATCAGTGGTAGACCGGTTCTGTCGAAAGCCACACTGTGATTCGGGGTAGATTTGATCTCCTAGGACTTGAAGTCAGCGCAGAACAATTCTGGCAAATACTTTTCCAACAATACACAGAAGTGAGATACCCCTATAGTTGTTGCAGTCGCTCCGATCGCCCTTGTTCTTGTACAGTGTTATGATGCTTGAATCTTTGAAATCCTGTGGGACTTGTCCTTCACGCCAGCATAGCTCTATTAGCTGGTGGATCTCTAGAGTGAGTGTGTCTTGCCCACTCCTGATAACCTCTATTGGAATCCCATCCTTACCTGGAGCCTTGCCAGATGCAAGTTCATTTATAGCACACTTAACTTCTGTTATGGTGGGAAGTGTGTCCAGGTAGTCAAGAGTTGGTAGAGCCTCTATGGCGTTGAGGGCATTATCCGCTAGTTTGGTTTCACTTGAGTAAAGCTCCAAATAGTGCTCTACCCATCTGTCCATCTGCTGTTTCTTATCAGTGATGACTTCTCCAGTCAAGGTTTTCAATGGTGCACTTCTTTTGATCACTGGACCACAGGCTTTCTTTATTCCTTCATACATGCTTCTTATGTCTCCCTTATCACTTGCGATTTGAATGGACTCACATAACTTGATCCAATAATCATTTGCACACTGCCTGGCAGCCTTTTGCACATCCTTCCTAGCTTGCCTTAGCTCACTCAGAGTGTTACGCGTTGGTCTTTCCTTGTTTCTTAAGAGAGCTTTCTTCTTCTTATCAATCAAGGGCTGCAGAGTCTCGCTGTTGGCCGCAAACCAGTCCTGCCTCTTATGATCCACAGTGCCGTAAACCTTTACGGCAGTTTTACAAAGAGTTTCCTTAAGTTTATTCCATTTATCATTTACTGTACAATTTTCTGGTGTATCAGTGAAAGCGTCTTCAAGTTGCTGTTGAAACTGAAAGCACTTTTCAGGATCATGAGTGTTAATAATATTAATCCTGGGGCTAGATTTGTGTTTAGCTGTGTAGATTCTCTTTGGTATCAGTCTAACCCTTGCAACAACCAAAGAATGATCCGTATCACAGTCAGCACTGTGGTAACTACGAGTCAATGATATATGGTTCAGATGTTGTCTCCGTGTGATGATGAAGTCCAGCTGGTGCCAATGGCCGGATCTTGGATGTTTCCATGTGACCTTATGCATCTCTTTTGTTTTAAAAAAAGAGTTTGTAATACATAGGTCATTACTGGTGCAATGCTCCAGCAGCCTTTGCCCATTTTCATTCATGCGACCGATGTTGTATTTTCCAAGGCACACTGGCCATGAACTCGAGTCCTTGCCCACACGAGCATTGAAATCACCGAGCATATAAATGTAGTCGGATTTTGGAACTGCCTTGATCACAGAGTCTAACTCCTCATAGAACAAATCCTTCACATCATCAGAGGAATACGCATTATAAAGGCTATGGAAATGTGCAAAAATCATTAAAGCATATTGAAGTGGCAATTGTTAGCTACGGGGGACGTATAGACCACCAACAAGGGGTTGACTGTTATACTTGGGTTATATTATTATTATTATTATTATTATTATTATCATCATCATCATTGTGGCTCTCACAAAACACGACACTCCACATTGTGCCAACGGAGGAGAGCAAATGGGAGTGTACACGCTTACCCAGGTGCAAGGATATGCAACATAAACACTAAATGTCATGGCAGGGCAGACCAGGCCCTACACCTTGATCGGCACCTGGTCTAGGATCGAAGCTCTGACAGGCGGACAGTTAGAGCATTGCTTTACTGATCCTGTAACGTCTGTAGCTTATCATGTTCCAGACGTATTGGTGTCACCTTTCCTCTGGGGTAAACTAGGCAGACCGAGAGAGGGATCATATTGCGTGGGCAACGCAGGGTTTCTACAATTCATCCAGGACTTTGTGCTATGGAGGGATATAACTCCATCTCTGGTCTTGCCTCCACGAATTGTAGTTATGTTTCCCTTTTTGAAACACAATGTAACAAACAATCGCCTGTGAAGGCAGCAAAGTTACTGTGATGTTTTGTGCGTGAGAGAGAGAGAGTATGTGTGTGTGTGTGTGTGTGTGTGTGTGCATGTGTGTGCGTGCGTGTGTACATGTGTGTATATATATATATGTGTGTGTGTGTGTGTGTGTGTGTGTGTGTTTTAAACAACACGAGAAACGCAAATCCCCATTTGAAAATGATTGATTAATTAAAGTTAAGTTCGTGCATTCTAAATCTAGTGCAAAGAAGTGTAACTCTTGACTGAATATCAAAGTGATCGGCTTGGGATGAACGTGGCAAAGTGTTCTGACTTAAACCTAAGAACAAAGGTTAACTGACAAACATCTCAAATTGTCTACCCATTCACTGCAGAATATGAGAATAGATTTTCATCCATTTTATATAGCTCATGGCCTACTTTTTGATTCGCTTGTGGCCTACTTTAGATTAGCTTTTGGTCTACTATTTGATTCGCTTGTGTCCTACTTTTTGATTCGCGTATGGTCTACTTTTGTATTCGATTATGGCCTACTTTTTGATTAGATTATGGCCTACGTTTTGATTCGCTTAAGGCCTACCTTTTGATTCTCTTATGGTCTACTTTTTGATATGCTTATAGCTTTTGTTTTATTCGCTTATGGTCTACATTTTTAATCGCTTATGGTCCACTTCTATAGTGTGTGTGTGTGTGTGTGTGTGTGTGTGTGTGTTTCCATACATGTGTATGAGTGCAGGTTGTTAATAAAGCAACGGCAAACTACTGAACGTAAACTTGCCCAGTAATCAAAAACTGCCCACAAACTATTGAGTTGTCTGCGGCGTCCTGTAAAGAATATGCAACTAACTTTAACTATAACCTAAGAATGTATCATCAATTTTCTTAATAATATCAGCAAATCGTTCAACATCTATGCAAGAGATATAATAAGAATCGTCACAAATGATGAAGCTTGTACTGATTTTGATCTATTCAAATTTGGTCTAAGTCAGATTCCAGGTCATCAGCTGATACTTTTCTCCTCTCCAACGGAGTGTCGAATTACTGTCTTCAAAGACAATAGTTTGTAAAATGGAGTTATAACCTCTACATAGCACACAGCCTGGGCTTGATTGTATAGATCATGTCTCGCCCATGCCGCATGACCCCTCTCTCGACCTGTCTAGTTTAGTCCAGAGGAAAGATCACATAATACATCTTCTCTTTAATAGTGCCAGGGGTTTCGAACAGATAGCGCTGTATTTTAAAAATCAAGGCGAAGATAGACGATTTTAAAAAAAAAAGTATATGTAACAATATTTCCAAAAGTAATAATGTTCACAGACAAAACTACGTCTCATCAAAAGATTTATTTTATTTTCCCTTGAACTCTAGCGGAGTCCATTCACGTGCTACAACTTCTAGTGCAATGAACAGATTTTCGAGCGTGGATTAGCTTTCCCTGGTACAAGTGTCCCTCGCCATCAGGCGAACCTGACCCGACTTCTGAGGTACTTGTAATTCACGTCCCCAAGTCAAGAACAAAAAGTCAACATTCTAGTCCAGATGACCGATGAAGGGGTTGAACCCCCTACCTTGGCATGATCACGCTGGTAGTCTCAGAGCGAGCACACATATCCATTCGTCCATGCTGACCTCATTCAAATTTTAGAATCAGAGATGAAAAAGTTGAACATGTTACAAATTTCGAGGATCGTAGTTTCATAATTAATCACACTAGAGGTTGGTGAAAACGTTAGAAATAGTTCTATAATTAATCACACTAGAGGTTGGTGAACCACATCAGAAGTAGTTACATTAATCACACTAGAGACTGAAGAACCACATTAAGATGTAGTTCCATAAATCACACTAGAGACTGAAGAACCACGTCAGATGTAGTTCCATAATTAATTACACTAGAGGTTGGTGAACCACGTCAGAAATAGTTTCATAATTAATCACACTAGAGGTTGCTGAACCACGTCAGAAGTAGTTCCATCATTAATTACGCTATAGGTTGGTGAAACACGTCAGAAATAGTTCCATAATTAATCACATTAGAGGTTGGTGAACCACGTCAGAAGTAGTTCCATAATTAATCACACTAGAGGTTGGTGAATCAAGTCAGAAGTAGTTCCATAATTAATCACACTAGAGGTTCGTGAACACCGTCAGAAGTAGTTCTATAATTAATCACACTAGAGGTTGGTTAACCACGTCAGAAGTCGTTCCATTAATCACACAAAAGGTTGTTGAACCACGTCAGATGTTGTTCCATAATTAATCACACTAGATGTTGGTGAACCACGTCAGATGTAGTTCCATAATTAATCACACTATAGGTTGGTGAACCACGTCAGAAGTAGTTCATAATTAATCACACTAGAGTCTGGTGAACCACGTCAGAAGTAGTTCCATAAATAATCACACGAGAGGTTTGTGAACCACGTTAGAAGTAGTTCCATAAATAATCACACTAGAGGTTGGTGAACCACGTCAGAAGTAGTCCCATAATAATTACACTTGAGGTTAGAGAACCACGTCAGAAGTAGTTCCATAATTAATCACCCTAGAGGTTGGTGAACCACGTCAGAAGTAGTTCCATAATTAATCACACTAGAGGTTGGAGAATCACGTCAGAAATAGTTCCATAATTAATCACACTAGCGGCTGGTAAACCCCGTCAGAAGTAGTTCCATAATTAATCACACAAGAGGTTGGAGAACCACGTCAGAAGTAGTTCCATAATTAATCACACTAGAGGATGGTGAACCACGTCAGAAGTAGTTCCATAATTAATTACACTAGAGGTTTGTGAACCACGTCAGAAGTAGTTCCATAATTAATCACACTAGTGGTTGGTGAACCACGTTAGAAGTAATTCCATAATTAATCACACTAGAGGTTGGTGAACCACGTTAGAAGAAGACTTCGCACTGTAATGCTGACGTAAGGGTATTATGATAATACGCCACACCAGCAAGCAAATACGAGTAGGCTTCAATTTAAAACTGTAATAATGTGATTGAATTTATAATATCCATGCCACTGTCTTGTAACATGTCAATATTGTCGTTAAGGATGTCAAGAGTTTTAAGCACGTGACTTCACGTGACTGACTGACACGGTTACGTCATGAGGGCAGTTTAAAGATGGCCGCCCGACTTTTGACATACACCAAAGATAGGTAGCTTTCTGTTATCCATTTTTTTTTTTGGGGGGGGGAAGGGGGTATCAGTAAAGGGTTGAAACCTAAAGAAATTCATTGGCGAATGAAGGTCCAATATGGCGATGCATGCTTGTCAGTCTAGCAAGTGTGTGAGTGGAGTAGGAAGTTTAAAAATGGAGTGACTTCTGTGGCAGACTTTTCATGATCAGGTCAGGCACACTATGTAATGACCAAAGATTGGTTACACATGCCACCAAGATATTCATTTTCTACAGAAATCCAAACACTTTATCGGCGCTGGAGGACATGCATTGAACGCAGTGGTGACTATACCGAAGAATGATACATTCGTTCTTTATTTCTTCAGAATATATTCACCAACAAGCAAACAAACATCATTTAAGGTTTTCATTTCAATCCGCATCGTGCAATGTGTAAATAAACATGAGAAAATACAATAAATAAATGTTACATTCTAGAACATGCATTTCCGCTTAAAGCTGAACAACGTCAGATGTCCTGATTCACCCCATACCTCTCTTGGATATATGGTGCTAGCCACATGTTTTACAACCCCTTCGTACTCGAAAGGTCACGTGGTCAATATCTCTCCGGATGCCTTTACTCCCTATGTATTTTCCAGGTGTCTATGTTAGGTTGGATTGGCGTCCATGACGGTCCTCACTGGAGCTACGGAGTTCGTGGTCAATGCGGCGCCTGCGGAACTCCGCTCTGTGGACAGAGACCGAGCTTTTTGAGACACAATCGGGTGCTATTCACTGATTCAGTGCCACATAAAAAGTAGATTTGGACCAAACAGGGTACACTATCAAATGAACAAGTATTACAATGTAAATTTCACTTCATTGAGCATTATGTTTGCGGAAGATACCACACAACGAAACAACTAACACGATGACCGTAGTATGGCGATGTATCGTCCGTCTGTCCAAACGGGAGGCAACATTATTTCGATATGTTATCCTTCTGTACTGCATCAATGAATTCGATTATCCTTCTGCAGTGAATCAGCTCATTCGATTCTCTCACATTTAATTTCGATTCTCTCGCATTTAAACTCCCTTTTCAATTTGTTTATTCATACTTTTCCCCCACCAGCTCCCTTTTCATTCCTCGCCTCACAAGGACCTCTGTATTGGATTGATTTTGTTTCCACAAATTAAGCATTTTTCTTTACATACAACAATGTTGCGTGTCCTTTCAAGACGTTGCTATCAACCCCAGGTTTATTTTTTTAGCCATTTGCACGGTCTGT
Source organism: Cepaea hortensis (assembly GCA_963921405.1). Lineage (NCBI taxonomy): Eukaryota > Metazoa > Mollusca > Gastropoda > Stylommatophora > Helicidae > Cepaea > Cepaea hortensis. The sequence goes on from CAWUFQ010000618.1 coordinate 53,556, forward strand.
AGTATGCCATTGCTTTCCTAATGAGAAGTCGACGTTTAAGACCAACATAATGTCGGGGTTGAACTGAATTCGAATATTTAACTCACATCTGCTAGCCACCTGTTTGTTGACTCTACAGGGTAAAGACGGCAAGTGGTTTGTGGTATAAAAAAGTTATTGAGCTAACCCCGCACAGAGGATGTCCCATAAACACACATACAATAAAGCTTTATGTATCTTTATTACATTATGAAGATGTATATACAATCTGTCCGTGACGAAAGTGTTAAGGACGCAGTTCGTAATCTAGCATACTCGCGTTCGAAACACAGCTGCAGGCGATTTGGCAGCAGACAGTCTTGCGTTGGCTTTTTACGAAATGGTATGAGTGCCGGCCGTTCAGAAAGCAATGGCAAACTACTGAACGTAAACTTGCCCAGGAGATCGCAATAGCAAACGATTTTGTGGTTTACTGCGACATCCTGTAAAGGATATGCAACTAACGTACTGTAACATGGTGGGTCAGTCATCCACATTCTCAATCCATAGAGGCCCTGTCAAACATTTTTAACTACAGAACGGTGTCTCTCCTGATAACATGACATCATAGTTATTTTAAGATAGAAAGTTCTAGAATCGGGCAGGATTTGATAAAGACGCATGCAATCATTTGATTGGGTAATGCTTTCCGAGGAACGCTATATTCTGGGTTAAAACCCTAGTCTAACAGTTGTAATTTTGATTTCATTTGGAGCGGTTGCTTTTAAAGATGTGGTGTTATTTTATGCCCTGATTTGATTTCTCTGCGTCTCAGCTTACCGTCTTAAATCATTTTTTTAAAAGGTTGTGGCTATGCCTAATGGAAGAGACGAATATCAGAGTATTTGTATGAGAAATGTGAAAGTTAGATCAGAACTTGATTGTGGAGTTGTACTGACTGTTGCTTTCGATCAGCCTGACATGTCTAACACACTGAATATTTTACCATGCCTATCGTTCGACTGCTATGAGAATTCTGCGGTATGCTTGATGACTGTATATCACTCTCAAGGTATATTTGCATTATTTATGCTTTATATAACTTTCTGTGGATGCATATCATTTCACATTCTTAATCAACTGTAGAAACGCTCATCAGAGCCTACGTTTTCTCACTCTTGTGATTGGAATGTGTGATGTGACATGTAATCTATTCCCTGTGGATGCTGAGTATGTTTGAAGGAGTGAGATGTTGATTTTATTTGTACTATCTCACATGAGAAGAAAGACGCCTTATTATATTCATGTGTGCATTTATGCCAGAATAACACAATTCTTGTGAAGACTGGTGATTATTTTACGTTCATGAGAATTGCTAAAAGCACTCTTAAGATTTGTCTAAAATGCAATTTTTCTATGAATACGGTGCACTTGTTCCTTTGCAACATTAATTGAGTTTGCGAACTGTGTTCATAAAATGACCATATATGTTCTAGCCGTAGCTATGGTTGTGGAATATATATCTGATGACTCAGGCATGATTCAGGGGGAAGGACATGTTTTTCATGTGTGTTTTGCTTCACATGTGAATATTGATTATTAAATAGTGCCTTGCCTGCTGCTGAAGAGGTACTAATGTTACCCAATAGGGAAATAGCAATGATTTGATGGTAATGAGGGATGGCACTTGTGAACCGAGACTGGCCTGAAAGAGGGGAGGACTGGCAATGCAGTGTGAGTGTGGATAGGATAGGACATCCATAAACCGAAAGTACCACCCATAGGGATTGGTGATTGGTCTGGTCATTGGTTATTTGCCATTGGTCAAATTATATTATATATTACACTAGAGGACCCGGCCCGGCTTCGCCCAGTTCCTGGCGGGGATCAATCAATCCATCTATCTATCTATCTATCTATCTATCTATCTATCTATCTATCTATCTATCTATCTATCTATCTATCTATCCATCATCTGTCTCTCTGTCTGTCTGTCTGTCTGTCTATGTTCGGCCCTTTCCAGTTCTCGGTGCGAAAAAAATGGGTTCGAAAATTTTCACGTATCTAAAATAGATCCATTATTTTTATGAAAACTTTGAAAATGCCTTAAAGATTTTATCATTATATTATAACGCATATGCCTGCAGATAACTGTAGATAAACATTTTATAAAACTTTGAGAAAAATGCAACAATTATTTAAATTACATAATATAGCAATGCTACTAAAAGTAATGTCCCTTGATATAACTTTTCTTAAGCTGAGTCCCCTTGCAATATGTTAATTATAATTTAATTAAAAAATAAATTTTATTACGTAAATAACTGTTTGTAAACTAACGAACTATGATACTTGGCTGCACGGGAATGAGAAGAACATCTGCAGAAAATTTCATCTCAATCGGATTTACCGTTCGCGAACGCATAAAGGGCATACATATATACATTGTCTTATATATATATATATATATATATATATATATATATATATATATATATATATATATATATATATATATTGCAGTTGGAAATGATGACTGTCTCCCATCTGTCGCATGATGCTTGGTTCAGCATGTTTATCTTATGATATTTCTCTCATGATACTTGCCTCAGGGTGTCTGTCTCAAGGTGCTTGTCTCATGCTGCCTGTCTTATGATGCTTGTTTGTGCATGTCTGTTTCATAATGTTTGTCTTTTGATGTCTATCTCATAATGCCAAGGTCTCATGTCTTCTGAGTCTTAAGAGAATTTTAACATGTCTGGACAAGTATATGATCATGCTGTTGATTGTGTAATGATGTCCCCAACTCAGTTGGACAATGTGCAGTCAAGCTGAAAAACATCTGATGGCTGCAGAAATGTGGTTTCTGAGGAAAATGCAAAGAATACCATGGACAGACAGAAATACCAATGACCAAGTACTACAGGAGACAAATGAAAATCGTAGACTGATTAGAGAAATTAGACGAAGACAGTCAAAATTTTTGGGACATGTTATGAGAAGAAATGGATTGGAGAACTTATTGACAACTGGCAAGATCGAGGGGAACAGACCACGAGGAAGATCGAGAGGAAAATACCTGGATGGTTTGGCCACATGGCATGGACGAGACAGGAACACTGAGCTGATCCACGACGCTGGTGATCGAGTGAAATGGCGAGTCATGACCGCCCACGCTTTCCGGCATGGCACATGATTGATTGATTGAACTCAGTTAGAGGCCTCAGATCCATCACAATAGGGTGTGCAATGAGAATATATCACCCACTGTCCATCCTAGTGGAATACACTCCATCATCAATATTAGGGGGTTGGTGTATGAGTAAAACTCCCTTCGCCTCCCCATTTCCTTGAGTTTCCATTTATGTTTGTTGATACTTTGATTATGACATTTGATTTTCATTCAAATGTATAGCAAAGTCATTTTGTTTGTTTGTATCAGCAGAGAAGGGGATGGTGGAGAGACCTCCATTTGGGACAACCAAATCAAATCTTAAACTTCTTATCTATATGGAAAGTCAATGATTTCTACAGTACTACAGGTTGGAATTACCAGCCTAAACCTACATCCTCCTATGCCTATGCGGATGGCACTGAACGGGTAGGTTCGTTAAACCCTAACACAGGCATGGTCTGCATTATAAGCAAAGTTCCAGGATGTACCTTCAAGACACCGCGAAGAGGACACCCTATCTATTCAATGACCTCCTGGCATCATTTTGCCTCTAGCAGGCCCATGGTTGGGTGAAGTCTGTGTTCATTGCAACTCTCATATTAATGCTCTAGCCTGGGTGACTATGGGAATTTCTACCTCAGCTCATTAATAGCTGTGGCCTATGTTGAAGAAGAGGATTTGACAATTGTCTGTTGTTCCCATTTAATCTGGATTATTGACTAAGTGGAGGGACTAGTGTCTTAACCTTTAGTCCCATTCTGAAAACTTGGTGAAGTCAGACTTGCAAGGTGAGATGCTGTAGAATGTTGGATTTATGTCCCAAATCACTGGTTGGTCGTCAGAACGTCTTGAACTACACGTACCGAGCCTTTACCTTCCCAGTAACAGGAGGAGTGGGGACTCACCGTATTGATTGACCCTAGACGTCAGCTTCACAGGCAGTCTCGTCATCACTAAGGAATCAATATAATTTTATCTCTTCAGATACTGTTTCACAGGATGGAATGAACTTGTGTGGGATACATCATGAGAAAGCTGCTACCTGGGACTTTCCCTAACACCACTTACTGGTGGCAACAGAATGATAATGAACCATAACAGTAGTTATTTACTCATGTATTGCCCAGAACAGGTGATTTGTTTATCCTCAGTGACAAATGAAGGAGATAATATTTTAATTAGATTAGGTCTGTGGTTGAAGGAAGAGTTTTATGGATTGTGATGATGTTGGTTAGAGGAGAGTTGTTATTTGTTTTAGGCTGGGAATTTGGGGGTTGGTTTGGGATGAAGTATCTGTTTTTTTTTTTTTTGTCACTTAATGCGTAACAATGCATATATTATGTCGAAGTGCATATTGTTTTCACTGGGTGGAACCTGGATCTTCACTTGACCGCTCCAGTCTCAATAAAAAAAAGGGGGTGTTGAAAATGGTTGTTGAGTATATTCCTAGTGGATGTCTTAATTAACTGTTGTTGAGTGCAGTGAATTGTGAATGTCTTGTCCAGCTGTTGTTGAGGCCAGTTCATTGTGAATGTCTTTTCCAGCTGTTGTTGAGACCAATTCATTGTGAATGTCGTTATCTCATGATATTTCTCTCATGATACTTGCCTCAGGGTGTCTGTCTCAAGGTGCTTGTCTCATGCTGCCTGTCTCATGATGCTTGTTTGTGCATGTCTGTTTCATAATGTTTGTCTTTTGATGTCTATCTCATAATGCCAAGGTCTCATGTCTTCTGAGTCTTAAGAGAATTTTAACATGTCTGGACAAGTATATGATCATGCTGTTGATTGTGTAATGATGTCCCCAACTCAGTTGGACAATGTGCAGTCAAGCTGAAAAACATCTGATGGCTGCAGAAATGTGGTTTCTGAGGAAAATGCAAAGAATACCATGGACAGACAGAAATACCAATGACCAAGTACTACAGGAGACAAATGCAAATCGTAGACTGATTAGAGAAATTAGACGAAGACAGTCAAAATTTGTTGGACATGTTATGTGAAGAAATGGATTGGAGAACTTATTGACAACTGGCAAGATCGAGGGGAACAGACCACGAGGAAGACCGAGAGGAAAATACCTGGATGGTTTGGCCACATGGCATGGACGAGACAGGAACACTGAGCTGATCCACGACGCTGGTGATCGAGTGAAATGGCGAGTCATGACCGCCCACGCTTTCCGGCATGGCACATGATTGATTGATTGAACTCAGTTAGAGGCCTCAGATCCATCACAATAGGGTGTGCAATGAGAATATATCACCCACTGTCCATCTTAGTGGAATACACTCCATCATCAATATTAGGGGGTTGGTGTATGAGTAAAACTCCCTTCGCCTCCCCATTTCCTTGAGTTTCCATTTATGTTTGTTGATACTTTGATTATGACATTTAATTTTCATTCAAATGTATAGCAAAGTCATTTTGTTTGTTTGTATCAGCAGAGAAGGGGATGGTGGAGAGACCTCCATTTGGGACAACCAAATCAAATCTTAAACTTCTTATCTATATGGAAAGTCAATGATTTCTACAGTACTACAGGTTGGAATTACCAGCCTAAACCTACATCCTCCTATGCCTATGCGGATGGCACTGAACGGGTAGGTACGTTAAACCCTAACACAGGCATGGTCTGCATTATAAGCAAAGTTCCAGGATGTACCTTCAAGACACCGCGAAGAGGACACCCTATCTATTCAATGACCTCCTGGCATCATTTTGCCTCTAGCAGGCCCATGGTTGGGTGAAGTCTGTGTTCATTGCAACTCTCATATTAATGCTCTAGCCTGGGTGACTATGGGAATTTCTACCTCAGCTCATTAATAGCTGTGGCCTATGTTGAAGAAGAGGATTTGACAATTGTCTGTTGTTCCCATTTAATCTGGATTATTGACTAAGTGGAGGGACTAGTGTCTTAACCTTTAGTCCCATTCTGAAAACTTGGTGAAGTCAGACTTGCAAGGTGAGATGCTGTAGAATGTTGGATTTATGTCCCAAATCACTGGTTGGTCGTCAGAACGTCTTGAACTACACGTACCGAGCCTTTACCTTCCCAGTAACAGGAGGAGTGGGGACTCACCGTATTGATTGACCCCAGGCGTCAGCTTCACAGGCAGTCTCGTAATCACTAAGGAATCAATATAATTTTATCTCTTCAGATACTGTTTCACAGGATGGAATGAACTTGTGTGGGATATATCATGAGAAAGCTGCTACCTGGGACTTTCCCTAACAACGCTTACTGGTGGCAACAGAATGATAATGAACCATAACAGTAGTTACTTACTCATGTATTGCCCAGAACAGGTGATTTGTTTATCCTCAGTGACAAATGAAGGAGATAATATTTTAATTAGATTAGGTCTGTGGTTGAAGGAAGAGTTTTATGGATTGTGATGATGTTGGTTAGAGAAGAGTTGTTATTTGTTTTAGGCTGGGAATTTGGGGGTTGGTTTGGGATGAAGTATCTGTTTTTTTTTTTTCACTTAATGCGTAACAATGCATATATTATGTCGAAGTGCATATTGTTTTCACTGGGTGGAACCTGGATCTTCACTTGACCGCTCCAGTCTCAATAAAAAAAGGGGGTGTTGAAAATGGTTGTTGAGTATATTCCTAGTGGATGTCTTAATTAACTGTTGTTGAGTGCAGTGAATTGTGAATGTCTTGTCCAGCTGTTGTTGAGACCAATTCATTGTGAATGTCGTGTCCAGCTGTTGTTAAGAACACTTCATTGTGAATGTCTTGTCCATCTGTTGTTGAGAACATTTCATAGTGAATGTATTTTTCAACCTTTGTTGAGTACAGCTATTGCGAATGTTATGTTCACCTGTGTGAAGTATCTTCCATTGTTGATGTTTTGGTCAACTTCTGTTGAGTCCAATTGACAAGTGTCACTTTTGATACACATAATGTTAAATCCACATGAGGTTGGCTAAGAGCACTCTGTCAGCATTGTTGAGGAGGGAACAAGTTCCTCTGTTGCTGTGGCGAATTGCCAGGATCTCTATAAGCCTGAAGGGGGAAACTTTCATTATATAATTCTGTGTAGGAACTTAAACTTAGGTCTAATTTTCTCACATTAGGGGTTTATTGAGCCATGCTAAATGGTTCCTCTGAAAGGGTTGTAAGGGAATGATTATCCATCCCATTAGGGATGCCCTTAGACAACTTGCTATGTCAAACCCTTATTATATCTATCTAATATATATAGATGCCGGTCTCCCTGGCCTAGTTTTCATTTTGTTCTTGTAGAACTTCCTGTTTCGTGTCTCTGTCCGTTCGTGGTATTCTTTGAATTTCCCGCTAAAACCATATTTCAACTACATTGAACATCACAAGGAAATAAGAACAACTACAGATACGTATCGAGTTAAATGACAAACATGCACACATATAACACTGGTGTGCTGAGTTGAGTAAATTACAAACGGTCATTTGTTGTAAACTTGTAGAAATAATATGAACTGGTGTAGAGAAAACTAAAACAAAAAAATAGAGAGGTTAAACTTTACAAAGAAAGAATGATAAATAACGGACGTGAGGGTGAGGAGTGTTCATCAGCAAACAAAAACAGCATAGATATAAACAAAAGATTACAAAATTAACTAGCTAAATTAAACTTGTTTAAAACTGTTATATATTCAAGAGATTAAATGAAAAACGTAGTTATGTGCTGGGGTATGATCCATGTTCTTATGAAATGTCCGTAGGTGCTCAGATCCTATCCATATCTAACATTTACATCAGCGTCCGGGGGCTAATCGTGCCAGTTCTGTGCTGGTTGACGATACTCTCCATTCTCACGATGTGCCTCTCGTGTCTGGCAGTGCCAGTTCTTACCCCCAAGTCTCTCATTCTGATGGAAAATTAGCTATGCCAGAGTAAATTATTTCTAGTGTGATCCAGATTTTCCGCGGACACGACTGTCCTATCCTGTCTCAACTATTACTCTAAACGACCCTGAAGTTGCTTATCGTATTATATTTGCTGTCCCCCGCATCTAGCTTTCAAATAATATTGTTTCTATCCACGTCTTCTCCCCTGTCCACATTCAGATGTCAGTATGAATAAATCCAAGAAAACGCAAGTCAAACTAAGCTTGTTGACACTTCCATAGAGTTTGTCTTCAAATGTGGTGGGTTTAGATCAAAATACTTTTCCCTGTTTTGTATATATTGGACAGTCCTGCAACAATTGCCCTACTGTCATATTACCAGTTCGATAGTCACATCCTCAGTATAACCTATATTTAGCTTATTAAACGCACTGTTTCAGGCTGTTGTGGCATGTCCGTAGTCTAAAGCTTGTATTTTGTTCTTTTCGGTTGCGTTGGTAATATTCATCATAGTTCAGGTATATATTCATAACTTCAACACGGTTCTATGACATCTTCGTATATATTCATTTTCTCATCATATCAGGCTGATGTAATCGCCCCCTCCCCTTGCCAATCTGGTGGCGTCTTCACTTCCATGTGTGCTGCAATCTTAGGACAATTCGGAAATTGTGCAGAGAGGCAAAAGTTTGAGGAAAATTGCAGGAAAATTAGAAACCAATACGACATCTGGAATATCAAGTTAATACATACAAGAATTAATGCTATAAATAAGAAAAGAACACACACGCATCAACGGGCTGCCTGAAAACCAAAGATGGCAAAATCATAATACAAAAAGATAAGATGTTAAATGCATGGTCAGATTAAGTGAAAGACATTTAGAAGAGATTAACGAAGCAAGAAACAAGAAAAACTGGAGGGGCTCCACATTTGACCACTTCCCGAAAATTGTTGTACCTTTACATAAAGAGAATTGCCTTCCTGCATTTTAATGACAGCTGTATCACTGCTGGTCGAATGCTTGCCCCATGTCCTGGTGTAGGCCACCGGCGTCGTGAGATCACCAATAAGATGTCTTTGAACAACGTTCAGGAAAATTTCTCCGTCGCCACCCTGTGTGTGGGTTAGGCTCACGACGTACAAGCCCGCTACAGGCGCGGTGAAGACCCCAGTGGACGGGTTGTAGTGCCCTCCCTCGTTACATGGGACCTCAGTGAAACCTTTCATGACTGTATCTCTTGCATTGAGCTGGCAACCTGTAGCACGAGCTGTAAATCCTATCGGGGATGGAGTCTGCATTGTCTCTGAAACAGAAACACTCACTGTGTACAGTGTCTGTGTATGAGAACTGTAGACTACATTTTCACAAGACAACAACCAAATATTAACCTTTCCTATCGTTGACTCTCGTCCGTGTCCTGACACAAGACTGTCAATAATTATCTCTCGCTGTCATCCTTCTGTATTCATTGCAATCCCAAAGAAATCAGGAACATTGGAATGTGATTAACATAGAACAATTAGTATGAGTCACATCACAAAGATTTTGCTACGAATTATCATTCAAAGAGTGAGGAAGAAAATACAACCTGAAATAGGAGAAGAACAATGTGGGTTTGTAGAAGGAAAGGGTACAGTAAATGCTGTGTATATGCTGCGAACAGTTATTGAACGTGCTACAGAAGTAAACCAGGATATACACCTTTGCTTTATTGACTACACATAGGCTTTTGACAGAGTTAGACATGTCAACATGGTAGATGTGCTTGCAGATCTACAAATTGATTGGAAAGACATTAGACTTATAAAAAACATATATTGGAAACAACAAGCTGCCATAATTATTGATAATGAAGTGGGACAATATCAACTGTTAAGAGAGGTGTTAGGCAGGCATGTGTAATGTCTCCAGATCTGTTTTCCCTATACAGTGAAAATATTTTCAGGAATGTAGAAGATATAAATGGAATCAGCATTGGAGGACGAAACATCAATAACATTAGACATGCAGATGATACAGTATTGATTGCAGACAATGCATAAGATCTACAACAATTAGTAGACACTGAGCTGATCCACGACACTGGTGATCGAGTGAAATGGCGAGTCATGAACGCCCACGCTTTCCGGCATGGCACATGATTGATTGATTGAGTTGTTGTACACAGTGAGCAGCTGGGGTTATAATTAAATTGTAAGAAGACACAGGTTATGGTCGTTACTAGGAAGAACGAAGTTTAAAAATGTTTTGCATATCCTTTACAGGACATCGCTGTCAACATCAGCATCTTTCAGCTGTATGTTGATTTCTTGGCAAGATTACGCTCAGTAGTTTGCCATTGCTTTCTGAGCGGCAGGCTGTTATCCCGCAAGTCACCAGCGGGGATCGAACCGCTCCCAGCTCTCGCCCCGCTACGAGACTCTGCGTGATAAACGGGATTACGGAGAAAGTGTTGTAACTCCTCGGCCAGAGAGACCGGCAAGAAAGAAGTGCCACAATGTAATGTACAAGTAAATGGGAATATTCTTCAACAACTGAATCGGTACAATTATCTCGGAACAGTCATAACATCTGATGGGAGATGCTTTGAAGAGATTAGAACAAGAATCGTCATGGCGAAAGTAGCCTTTAGCAAAATGAAAAACATTCTGACCAATAAAAAGATGTCAATTGAAACGAGAAAAAGAGTGTTGAGGGGATACATAGAGCCTGTTCTTTTGTATGGGTGTGAACCTTGGACAATGTGCAGTCAAGCTGAAAAACATCTGATGGCTGCAGAAATGTGGTTTCTGAGGAAAATGCAAAGAATACCATGGACAGACAGAAATACCAATGACCAAGTACTACAGGAGACAAATGAAAATCGTAAATTGATTAGAGATATTAGATGTAGACAGTCAAAATTTTTTGGACATGTTATGTGAAGAAATGGATTGGAGAACTTAGTGACAACTGGCAAGATCGAAGGGAACAGATCAAGAGGAAGACCGAGAGGAAATTACCTGGATGGCTTAGCCACATGGCATGGACGAGGCAGGAACACTGAGCTGATCCACGACGCTGGTGATCGAGTGAAATGGTGAGTCATGACCGCCCACGCTTTCCGGCATGGCACATGACTGATTGATTGATTGTCATCCTTCACCTCTCGTTCCACACATTTGTCCTGTTGTCACATGCTCCAGTGTTTCCTCTTTTCACAATATGGCTAAAAATCATAATTGCGTCTTTCTGACGTTTGTGATAAGTTGTCTTTGTGACTTAGCCTACCTCAAAATCTCCAGATTGCTCATTTTGGCTGCCCAATGAATTTTGAGCATTCTTCTAACAACCCACATATAGAAAGCGTGTAAGGATTATTTCGCTTGTTTGTTAATTGTCCAGGATTCACAGCCTTATGTTAAAACTTACAACAAAATACTAAAAGACAAGGAGTCTCCGTGGCGAAGTGGTCAAGCTGTTTACCTCTCGCTCCAAAGGTTGTGGGTGCGACTCTGGGCTACGTTTTTCTGTTCACGAGTGCATTTTTCTCGGAGATTCCTGGGGGGTGTCGCTGAAGCCACGGAGGTCGTGCTCTGCGGAAAGAGACCGAGCCATATAGGATAAAACCCGGTGCAATGACGTCTATCATCTAGACTTTTAAGACTTTTAAAAATATTAAACCTGGTTGTATATAATATGCAAGCAATCTATTTCTAACTCCCAATGACAATGATTTATTGAACCAAATTTTCTTTTTTGGATAGAATACATATTTTCCTTGTCCTGTTCTGTTCATTTCCTCCCTGATGCATCTTCCATCTCATGTTATTCATTTGCATGGTTATCTGAATTTCTGCACTTGTCCCACAATAACAAAAAAAGAAGATAGCAACATTAGAAACCGAGGATACATACCAGTGACCTGGACTCTGGAGCCAATTCGATCCAGCTGAAATATATAGTTAACGTAAACCAACTTCATAATATGTAGAGAGGTAATGCGAAGCAGTGCGAAGATATTTAGTAGATAAACATGTGAAGATTATGTGGCATAGAAGCATATGCGAAGATGTTTACTAGATAAACATGTGAAGATTATGTGGTATAGAAACATATGTGGAGATTTGTAAGTATGTGGAGATTTGTAGTAGAGAAATATGTGAAGATTATGTGGTATAGAAACATATGTGGAGATGTTTAGTAGAGAAACATGTGTAGATTGTGTGGTATAGAAACATATATAGAGATTCTTAGTCGAGAAACATGTGAAGATTATGTGGTATAGAAACATATATAATATTTATATGCTACAGAACTATAAGTGAAAATTCTATAGGACAGTCAGCTCCAGAGATAAGTCACACCCAGCCGAATATCAAAGTTAATGGTCATAGACTAAGTCATCATCATAAAGTGCCCTGCCAGCTGAAGTACGCGTTCATCATAGACCAAGTGTTGTGGGGACATATTCACCTATCTTGGAAACACTGTGTCACAAGCTGCCAAATTTGACGAAGAAGTGAATGCAAGCGTCTCCAAGGTCAGCACGGCCTTTGGCAAACTGTACAAAAATGTGTGGGACAGAAATAGAATAAGCCTGCAATCAAAGCTGAAAGTCTACAAAGTAGTTGTACAATAAACACTGCTATATGCTTGTGAAACCTGGAATGTTTACCATCGACACGCCAGGAAATTAAACCACTTCTACACAATCTGCCTTAGGAAGTTACTGAAGAACAAATGGCAAGACAAGATCTCAAACATTGAAGTCTCAAAAAGAGCGCCCATAACCAGTATCCACACTCTACTAATTTAAGAATCAGATTCTCTGGGCTGGTCACCTGTCTGGCATGTCAGATCACAGGCGCCCTAAACGAATTTTTTACGGTAATTGCTTTGTGATAAACGACCCCAAGGCGGCCAGAAGAAACGGTTTAAGGACACTGAAAATATCGCTGAAAGCTTTTGGAATTCGTCACAATACATGGGAGACTTCTGGCAACGACCGTAATTCATGTCGTACATCATTACGCAAGAGTGTACTCACTTGCGAAGGAAATAGTACTGCAAGATCTATGGAGAAAAAAAAAAAGACGGGACCAAAAATAAACACTTTTAGGATATCCTCCTCCTCCTCCTCCTCCTCATGGAACGTCAAGAATTCTTTGCCTACATTCTCAAAGAACAATTCTAGCCAAAATAGCCATTGTCAGCCACCTTGAACTCACGGTTTCAAACTGTCAACTCCACTGGTCATAATCCTCCTTGATTGACAAACATGATGTATGAAAATTACCATACTGAAAACTATGACAATCATATATTATATACTAGATGGTTACGATGGTGTATTAGAGAAACATCTGAACTTGTTAATGCATATAATGATTATATACTACATAAACTTATATGGATGGCGGGGAAGGGGTATCTCCTTTCAAAGGAGACGTAAGGTGCTATAGATAGTAATATTACCAATCAAAACAGAGCACATCAAATAGCAACTTCAGTATGCGACTTTCTAAACAAAAAGTGTTATATTGGCTTTAATAGTTTTCTTCTAGAATACATTTTGGACCACCAGCTTTCCCATCCACATCAGGAGCTTGATAACTGTTCTAATGTCATTTTCAGATGCTTTCTCACATGTGATATCAACGTTCGCTAATAAATGTTGGATATACTTTTATGTAGGGTTCTTTAAGGACAGGTTTATTAAGAAGTTCGTAAATCATTGAAACCACATGTTTTATTGATCTATATTAATAGTGAGAACATTCCCCAAAGCCAGATTTGATCTTTGTTATCGACACGAATTTTTCACAGTGCTATATTTGATCTTTAATATCGTTGAGAATTTTTCACAGTGCTATTCTATCTTTACTATTGTTGAACCTTTTGCCCAATGCTATATTTCTTCTTCTCCCCCTCCTCCTTCTTCTCCTTCTGTTTCTTCTTCTTCTTCTTCTTCTTCTTCTTCTTCTTCTTCTTCTTCTTCTTCTTCTTCTTCTTCTTCTTCTTCTGCGTTCACCCGGAGTGTTTTTATTTTCTAGATGTGATTGCTTTGTGCCAGTTTAATTGCTCCTTTATGCCGACACATCCGACTTTGCGGGCATTTGTTGACCAGGTTAACCTTTCCAGGGTGCTATTTTTGAGCTTTATTATTAGTAAGAATTTTTCACAACGCCGTATTTGATCTTTACTATTAGTCAGAATTTATCCCAGTGCTATTTTTATAGTTTATCTTTACTATCGGTGATATTTTCTCACAGTGCTATATTTGATATTTACTATCGGAGATAAATTTTCAAAGAGCTATATTTTATCTTTACTATCCGTGAGAATTTTTCCCAGTGCTATATTTGGTCTTTACTATTGGTGACAATTTTGCACAGTGCTATATTTGATCTGATAATTTTTAACAATGATATATTTTTCCCCAGTGCTATTCCAACGCGATATTTGACCTTTACTATTGTTGAGAATTTTCCCCAGTGTTATCTTTGATATTTACTATTGGTGATAATTTTCCCCATTATATACTTGATCTTTACTATTGGTGAGAATTTTTCCCAATGATATAATTGAACTTTACTATTGGTGAGAACTTTTCACGATGCTATATTTAATATTTACCATAGATGAGGATTTTTCACAGTGCTATATTTTATCTTTTCTATTGGTGAGAACTTTCCCCAATACTATATTTGATTAATAATAATGGTTGGAACTATTCCATGTGCTGTATTTTATCGTTGATATTGATGAAAAATATTCCCAATGCTGTATTTGATCCTTAATTTGCTGAGAACTTTCCCAGAACGCTGGAACACTTATGGAAGCGTCCTCACGTATGTAAAGTTAGCCTTTAGTGACTAAAACATCGGTTTCAAAGTTAATATTCAATTACCTCTTGAAGAAGTGATCTCGCAACTGTCAGTTTTTCTGTGAATTCTGTTCTTAACTCGTTGAGTCGTGTGTTCCTCTCCTTAGAGAGATCGGCCTGACTCTGACGGAGCTTCTGTTCCAAATGATTCAACCTTTGTTCCAACTGCTCAAGGTGGAGTCTCGGCATGTCACCCAGCTGCGCATCCAACGTGCGCTGTTTCGATTCCAAGTCCTTCAAACGGTCATCAATGTTGAAGAAGTAGCTTGTATATGTCTAAGAGAATTAACGTTGAAGATACATTTTTATTTCTCAACACAGCAAAACAGAAAACAGTTATAATTGACAACATTTCTTCTTCTTCGTCTTCTTCTTCTCCTTCTGTTTATTATTCTGCGTTCATCTTTCTAGTTATGCACCTAGAAGATCAATATGAAGGATTTCGGCAAGCAGTTGTGTCAGGTTTGCTTTCTCTAGAAGATTCCATCCAAGATATCGTCTGCCCTTGGGTAAGACTCCTTTTCTATTCTATAATCTACTAGTTCGCATTCCATAAATATATTAGTTCATATTATATCCTACGTTAGTTTCACGTTCTACACTCTATTAGTTCACATCCTACAAACTATTAGTTCACAGTATATAATCTGTTAGTTCACATTTGTTACAGCCCTATATTACACCTGTTGACTAAATCGAATATACAACAGAAATACTAGCACAGTACGTGCTTGGTTTGCGCACGGCTTGATGTATGCGTAGTGAGCACAATTTTTGTAAGACAGAGAACGGAAGAAGTGGTTGTGATTGAGAGACGGTGAGAGCCAGGGATAGCGATAGGTATGGTCTGTTATTAGAACCAAGTTACGGGTTTGTTTTCAAAAGGCATTAGTAGCTAGAAGGGTTCGCCGGTAGTTTGTGATTGGGTGGTCTTTGGGTTCTGGATTTATTTTCATGTTTTATGTAACCAACGCCCATAATCAACAAACATTTGTTTAATATTATAACAACTTTATTTCTGTTGATTTCCATTTAAATCAGATCGGGTCGGTTGGGGTATTACTTTCTGTAAAGCAAACAGGTTTATGACAGAATATATGGAAGAAATAGTCCATAAAGTAACCAAAAATATTGTCTGTTACTTAACCGTAATTAGAAATGATGGGTAATATCGATATTATTTAGTAAAAGTTTCAACCCACCCACCCACACATACACACACACACACACACACACACACACATATATATATATATATATATATATATATATATATATATATATATATATATATATATATATATATATATATATACATTTACAGTTACTAACAAGTAATGTAGTTATCATGTAAAAGTCATAATATCAAGTGATGCCCAGTGGGGGAGGGGGGGGGGGGGTGGAGTCAATGCTTTATACGGGAGGAGTTAGGATGATTGTGTTATGACATCTGACTAGTGGTTTGCGCATGTTTAGGATATATGAGACCGGAGGTTTGAGTGTTGGTGTTGCGTAGATTGGAAGGCACCTTGTCGTTGATGTTTCCTGGCAATAGCTAAAGGTGTGTTAGGGAGATCGTACCCTGAGCCTGCATTGCACGTATGGTGTAAGTCGAGTAATAGGTATAGCTTAGTCTATATGGGACAGATGACATCAGTTTGTTCGAACATGGTTACACATTACCAGTTCATCTACCATTGCTTCTATGTAACAGGTCGCCTTCGTATTGAGTTCCGAATGATCATGACGTAGAAGGTAACAACTAACATGTCACAATGTTTTACTTGTTAGCATACCAGCATTGCATATGGATAAGACATTCACATTATGGACGGGGTACGTAATCGTGTAATATGATGACGTAAGTCGTATTTCATGGAAGTAAAAGCGATCATATTCAGAGGTTCAAAAAAAAAAAAAAAAAAAAAAAAAAAAAAAAAAAAAAAAAAAAAACTGAGAATGAAAAGAGGGTTGATGACAGAAATTTAAAAAAAAAATGTAGGTTAACATACATAACACTTTTGTAAAACCATACTAGACGGTAAGGTTGAAGACAAGCGAGCAAGTGGTAGACACCGATACAAGTGAGAAGATAACAAGAGATAGACGAACAGCAATCTGACATAATGAATTGTCAGAGCGAGAGACAGTGTTGGTGATCCATTGCAGCCAACCTTCATTGTGGAGACCGCATCTGATTGATTGATTTAAAGTTTACAAACGATAATGATAAGGGAGGATGTAATATATAATTTACATCTGACAGTAACAGAGGCAAGGGTTCAGACTTATAATAGACATCCATTAGCAGTGGAAATGTTGTTCCGAGGGAAATGCCCAGAATATCATCGAAGGACAGAGAAACAAATGAGCAAGTCCTGTAAGACACAAACGAAATCCGTAAACTGATTAGAGAAATTATACGTAGACAGTCGGGATTTTTCTGGGCACGTTATGGGAATAAATAAACTACCGAACTTGGTGACAACTGGCATGATTGAGGGGAACAGAGTGAGGGGAAAACAGAAAAGTAAATATATGGATGGCTTGGAAACGTGGCATGGTCGAGACAAGAACACAAAGCTGATCAACGACTCTGGTGGTCTTGTGAGATGGCGAAGATGACCGCTCACGGTTATAGGCAGAACAGGTGATGGATTTCAAAAGATTGTTATGCAACCACACATTAACAAACGACAAGAAATTGGGTTATGTGTGTGTGTGTGTCTTTGTGTATGTGTGTGTGTGTGTGTGTATTTGTGTGTGCTTGTGTGGATGTGGGTATGTTTTGTGTATGTGAGAGAGAGAGAGACAGAGAGACAGAGAGACAGAGAGACAGAGAGAGAGAGAGAGAGATGTTGAATTAACACACTTACACTCATTCACACATATACACACATGCACACAAATACACACAAACACTCTCAAATACTCACATAAACACACACATACACACATACTCACACACTTACATACACATACACACATGCATACACACCCACCCACACCTCCCCCCAGCCCCCCAAACACACACACCCTCACACATCTAGACATATACATACTGTCTCACATAATCACTGAAACTAATAGAACAAACTCCCACATGTTACACACACATAGACTGACGATTATCGTGAGCTTCCTCACAAAAATTGGAAAACAAATAATGGGGAAAAATGAAAAAAAATGGCAAAACAAAAATGTAAAAAAAAAAATTTGTTATACATTTAACATTGTGTAATGTAAACAATAGTCATGCAATTAAATAAGATAATTCCAAAACAATTGACATAAATATGATGAAATAAACAATGCACAAGTTTTCATATCATCATCATCAAGTGCCGTGCCGGCTGGCGTAAGCGTTCATGGCTCTCCATAGATCTCGGTCTTTGGTTTTATGGATCAACTCTGCTGCTGATATTCCTCCATGCCACCGTCTCAATCCATCCAGCATCACTTCTCTTGGTCTACCTCTGCCTCTCTTCCCCTCGATCTTTCCAGTTGTTACGATGTTCTCCAATTCCTCTCTTCTCATCACATGACCAAGGAAAGCTGTTTGTCTCTGTCTTATTGTTGTATATAATGTTCTAGTTTCGTTAGCCTGTTTCAGGCAGTCGTCGTTAGTTACTCTGGCAGTCCAAGGAATTCGCAACATTCGTCTCAGGAACCACATCTCTGTTGCTTCTAATTTCTTCTTAATTTGTTCATTTACATTCCAAGATTCACTGCCATAAAGCAAAACTGGTTCTACATAGCATTTCAGCACTCTCTTTCTTACATTCAGTGATAGTGACTTATTGCATAAGATACTCTTCATTTTCTGAAATGCGGCTTTTGCCTGCCCTATTCTGCTCCTAATCTCTGTTGTACATCTTCCATCTGATGTTATAAATGCCCCTAGGTATCTAAAATTATCCACTTGGTTAAGGATTTTCCCTTCTATTTCTGTGTCACATTTTGGTGTCACCATTTTCTTTGATATTACCATTGTTACTGTTTTCTTGATATTCAAGGAGAGTCCTTTCCTTGCACTTTCTGTTACTACAACGTCTAATAATTGTTGTAGGTCTGTTGAATTATCCGCCACCAATACTGTGTCATCTGCATAGCGTATATTATTTATATTATAACCTCCAACTAGTATTCCTGGCATCTCTTTGATCTCTCTCATTATTACTTCGCTATACAGGGAGAAAAGATCTGGTGACAAGACACACCCTTGTCGTACTCCTAGCTTTATCTGTTCGTAACTACTCTCTTTATTTCCCATTTTAATTGCTGCTACTTGGTTCCAGTAAATATTCTTTATTATTCTTAAATCTTTTCCATCAGTGTTGATATCTTCCAACATTTTAATCAGTTCATCATGTTTTACTTTATCAAATGCCTTAGTATAATCTATGAAGCACAAATATATGTCTCTCTGTTTCTCTATTGACCTTTCTATTAGTGTCCGTAATGTATAAATTGCATTGTTTGTGCCCTTTCCTTCCACAAATCCATACTGTTCTTCACTAATTTCCATTTTTATTTTATTTTTGTTTCTTCTCATTATGATTCTGAGTAGAAGCTTAGTGATATGGTTTATAAGGTTAATTGTACGAAAATCTTCACAATCAATTGCTCCTGGTCTTTTTGGTATAGCTATAAATACAGATTTCAGCATATAACTGGGTAACTATCCACTGCTGTAAATATCATTCAACATTTTGGTTAATATATCTACTCCAAATTCTCCCAATACTTCTAATTCTTCTATTGTGATTTCATCTGGCCCAGCTGTTTTTCCTTTCTTCATACGTTTCATAGCGTCAGCGACTTCTTCTTTCAGAATAGGTGGACCTTCTAAGTTACTATCTTCTGTTAATTCTTCCCTTTCTCCTTCATATAATTCTCTTATATACTCATTCCACCTCTTCATTATAGCATCTTCCTCTAATATTATCTTTCCTGTTTTTGATTTCAAACACCCTGTATTTATTCTTATTTTTCTTCCTGTAAGCTCACTGATTTGTCTGTGCATATTTTTTGTATCTTTAATGGAATTTAATTCAATTTTCTTGCATTGCTCGTTTAACCAACTTTCTTTAGCCTTCCCACATTTATCTTTTATTTCTTTATTTATCTTAGCGTATTCTTGTTTGTCATTTTTACTCTGTTTTCTTTTGTCCATCAGTTTTAAGATATCATCATTCATCCATTTTTTCTTAGCTATTTTGCCTCTCTCCGGTAATACTTCTTTGCTAGTTTGATGAATGGAGTCCCTTAACATTTCCCATTGTTCATCTATACTCTGTATTTTAGTTATTGCATTGTACCTATTTTTCACAGTCACTCTGTATTGTTCTTGCATTTCTTTATCTATTTTCAGAACCTCTTTATTAAGTCTCATGTTCTTAACCATTTTTTTCCCTCTCTTTAATCTTACTTTTATATGTCCACATAGTGGTACATGATCACTATTACAGTCAGCACCAGGGATTGTCTTTACATTAATTAAAGCATTTCTAAATCTTTTATTAATTAGTATGTAGTCAATTTGGTTGCGTATTTTCTTATCAGGGCTTATCCATGTGTACAGTCGTCTTTTATGGTGTTTAAACCATGTGTTTCCAATTATCATATCATTGATATTTGCCCATTCTATTAGCTTTTCCCCTCTTTCATTTCTTGTACCTAAACCATAATTCCCCACTACATCCTCCATTTTTTCCTTTCCTACTTTTGCATTAAAATCACCAAGTATTATCTTTATTTCTTGTGATCCAATTTGAGCCATCGCCATTTCTATTTCGTCATAAAAGTGTTGTATTTCTTCATCACTACTGCTTGCTGTTGGTGCATATACTTGTATACTATTTATGTCTATTGGTTTGCCTTTGATGTTTACCATAATAACTCTATCTGAAATACACCAGTATCCATTAATTGACTTGGCTGTTTTTTCGTCTAATATTATTCCTACACCTTTTTCATGTGTATCCCCTCCAGAATAAATTATTGTGTGATTGTCAGCTATAATTTTGCCCGATCCCTTCCATCTCATCTCACTAACGCCTAGTATATTAATTTTCATGCTATCCATCTCTCTTAGAACATTGGTCAACTTTCCTAGCTCATTTAATGTCCTAACATTCCATGTTCCTACTCTAAATTTATTTATTTTAGTTAAGTTTTTGCCATCAGTAGCTGGATGACGGTCTGGTGTCACCTGTGGCTCATGACTGTCCCTACCGGAGAGGATGCCCTAAGACAGCCATTAACGTCCTTCACTAACTTTGAAATATGTTTTGCCATGAAGTCTTGGGAAGTTAATGTGGTGGTTCCCCTTGCCTTCCACATTCACATGGTGGTCTTTTTACCTCTGCCTTTGACAGCCATTTCCGACTGTAAGGACAAGTGAGTGCCCTGCTCTGCTCATATAGTTTTCAGCTCAGTTTTCATATAGTACATGTTAAAATAAAGTGGCAGTAAAGATGAGAATATGAATGATGGCGATACAGAAATAAATATGGAGTGGCAGGTCACATGACATGCATTCGCTCAACTGTCTCTATCTCATAATTTTCTTCCACACACACACACACACACACACACACACACACACACACACACACTAACTCTCGAATTGTCTCATTCTCTCTAACTCACTTTCTCTCTCACACTCTCTTATTCACTCTATATTACTCTCTCGCTCACAGCCACAAACAGACTTACACATGCACTCACTCACTCACTCACTCACTCACTCACTTTCTCTCACTCACTCAATATTTCACTCACTTTCTCACTTAATCTCTTACTCTCTCTCTCTCTATCTCTCTCTCTTAGTCTCTCTCTCTCTCTCACTCACACAGACAGACACACACATTCACTCTCTCACTCAATCTCTCACTCATTCACTCACTCTCTTACTACACTCACTTGTTCACTCTCTCTCTCTCTTTCTGTCACTCTATCGCTCATATTCACTCATTCACTCTATACCTCACACTCACTCACAAACACAGACACGCAAACAGTCACTTACTCTTTCATTCAGACTCTCTCTCTCTCTCTTGCACACACTCTCTCACCCACCAACCCACACTCACACAACCACATCCCCAATTACGCCCACAAACACACCTAAACTTACCCACCTCCACCCACCCACGTCCACTCAAACAGAAAAATCAACACCCACACCTACAAACACCCAGCCAACACCAACACCCTCCTATACACTCACAAATGCACACACAAACACCCACACCTAAACAAACGCACAATCACACATACACACCCCCACATACCTCCAACCCACACTTACCTCCTGCCCACACTTAATATCCCACCCACATACCTACTCACACATAGAGTTCTATCCACGCCAGAACTCACTTTCAACTTTCGTTTCACACTCACTTGCACTCACTCACACACCCACACAGACACACCCACCCACCAACCCACACCCACACACACACCTCGACACATACATGTTCACTCACTTTTCTCTCCCAAGCTCACGAACCCACCTCTCAACACACACCTACACCCACCTACTCCTACACCCACCAACGCCAACTCACAAACACACCCCACCCACACGTACTCACCCACACACTCACACAGACTCATCACCCATCTACGCCACATACAGCCACAGACACATTCAACACTTTTCTCTCTCTCTCACACACACACACACACTGATCCCCACTCACACGCACTTTTAACTCTCTTCTCTCACTCACACACCCACTCACACTCACTACAACCCACACCCACAGACCTATAGCCACCCACCCCCACACAAACACCCACTCATGCCCACCAAGCCCCACACCCACACACATATACCCGCCCACCACACACACACACTTTCAAAAATCTTTTCTCACTCACACACACCTACCCACAAAACCACCCACCCACACCAACCCATCCTAACCTACCCACCTGCACACCCACCCCGACACACACCTCACCTCACACGCTGAACTTTATATATATATATATATATACTAGCTGACCCTGCCCGGCTTCGCCCAGACCCTGGTGGGGAGCATCTCATTTAATTCATATAAGTAGTCATATAAGTTCTCGTTCCCGTTACCGACTGTCTGTCTGTCTGTCTGTCTGTCTGTCTGTCTGTCTGACCCGGCCCGGCATTTCCCAGCTCCTGATGTGGAGCATCTCATTTAATTCATATAAGTAGTCATATAAGTTCCCGTTCCCGACTGTCTATCTGTCTGTCTATCTGTCTGCCTGACCCTGTCCGGCTTCATTAAATTCATACAACAAAAAAAGTAACTTAAAAGAACGTTCTTCTACACACCATCCATTATTTTTAATGAAAACTCTTTCTAATCACCTGCATGACTACAGTAACTTCTTAAGCAAAAAAAGATGAGTTACAATGTTATGCATTGTGCATCATTTTTATGAAAACTTTGAAAATGCCTTACAGATTGTATCATTATTTATTATAACTCATATGCCGGTACATAACTATGGACAAAGAGTTTATAAATCTTTGAAAACGATGCCACAATATGACTATAAGTTATACAGAAAAGTTATGCCCCTTGAAATAACTTTTACAGAGTTAGGTCCCCTGAAATATATGAAATTATGATGAAAAATGAAAAATGAAATAATACTGAGTAAGCAGGCGATTTCACACTAACAAAATATCACAGTTGTCAGCTCTGGAATGAAAGGAAGGCGTGTAGAAAATTTCATCTCAATCGGATGGGCCGTTCGCGAACAAATAAAGGCCATACGGACAGAGATACATAAATACATACAGAGATACATACGCACAAGTCTTTTTTATATATAAGATATATATATATATATATATATATATATATATATATATATATATATATATGTATATATATATATATATATATATATATATATATATTACCATGTACACATCCAATATTATTGCCAGTAGTAATGAAAACTGAAAATCAGTGAGTGAGAGAGAGAGAGAGAGAGAGTGAGAAAACATGAGAGAGCGTGAATGAGTGAGTGAGAGAGAGAGAATGAGAGAGAGAGTGAAGGAGAGCGAAGACAGGGGAAAGGGTGAGAGAGAGAGAGAGTGAGTGAGAGAGAGAGAGAGAGAGTGAGTGAGAGAGAGAGAGTGAGTGAGAGAGAGAGAGAGTGAGTGAGTGAGAGAGAGATAGAGTGAGTGAGAGAGAGAGAGTGAGTGAGTGAGAGAGAGAGAGAGAGAGAGAGAGAGAGAGAGAGGCGATAGAAGAGAGAGAGAGAATGTTGGAGACAGAGAGCGAGAGAGAGAGAAAGATCAGACAGCAACTCGTACCACCTTGTGTGGGACTCTTCGCTGATTCAAGTAGATGAATACTGAGCACGTATAGAAATGTCAAGGATGCCGTCATCTCGGTTCTTGACTCAACTCAACTATAAGAATTGTTCTTTGTAACGAGTAAATTTAAAAACTACTTACGTCGTGAAATATGGAGTGCTCCATGAGCTTGCCATTAACAATCATATCCTGTAGCTCTGTCAGCTTACTGTCCACATGTTCTGACATCTGTTTCTGGAGATCTTGTATTGCCTTCCCAGTCTCAGTAAATTGTCGAAGCGTCGTGCTGGTCTGTTCTCTCTGTCTCTCAAGTTCTCTCTGTCTCTGATCCTCCAAAGCTTTCAATCTATTTGCCACGGTCTTGTAGTTCTCTCTGATGTTGTGCATATCTTCTTCCATCTGTTACACAATTATAACATATGTGCATGTTATTATGAGAGCAAGTTAGCGAAGTAGATAGGAAGCCTCACAGATGAAGTCATGAGAGCGGGTGAACAAAGGATTAACAACGTTCGTCGTCTCACAAATTGGGGGGGGGGGGGGAGGGAGGAGACGGCCCACCAATTGCCATGCATCCAGACCTATATTATAACTGTTACTCTTGTTGTTGTTGGTGTGGTTATTATTATTATTATTATTAATCATTATCATTGTTATTATTATTAGTCCTTTTCAGACAACCGTTATTAAATAGGTTATTAACAAAAAGGAATACGAGGTAATTTATTATTGTAAATGTAATTAATTTTTTTTATTTTTATTATTGTTATTGTAATTATTGTTATGTTTATTATTGTAATATTGTCGTTATTTATTGTTATCGTTATACTTTTTATACTCTTCCAGGTCATGTCAGATTTGACTGAGCTACCGTGTAAAAGTAGACGGTACTACATGCTTTCTGTTAGCACTGAGTGTTTTTGCTTTCTTATTGTTGTATATAATATATCAGTGGTTCTCAACCTTTTTTGGCCAGTGCCCCCCTTCATCATATTTTCAGAACGTCATTCCCCCCTTTTGTATTTCCTCCCTAAAAATCCCCCCCCCCCCCCGCCCCACCCCTACACAGTATACGTAATAATGGAAGCTAAATTTAATAACACATACTAGAACAAGTCTAGACGTCTACATAAAACGTGATTTGTTTGTCTACATACGTTATAAAATGAATTTCAGAAGGGTGAGACGCACAGAACCGTAAAGTATGAAGGGAAAAACAATATCAAGTAATCGGTTCTTGTATTAACGTGATCTTGAAATAATCTTAATTCCCCCCCCCCCCCTTCCCCCTGGAAACCCTAAAATTCCCCCCTAGGGGGGAATTCCCCACCGGTTGAGAACCACTGTAATATATAATGTTTTAGTTTCATTAACCTCTTTCAGACAACTATTTTTAAATAGGTTATTTAAATAAAGAATACGAGGTAAATCAAGTATTATTGATATTTGAAAAGATAGAAAATGTACTCCTATCTTGAACATGTAATACCAGATGACAGCAGAAGTGAAATAGAAATAAAAATGAGAACAGGAATGGCTAAAAATGCTTTTAACATCAAGAAATGAGTATTAACATCAAAAGAGATTCAATCAATCAATAAGGTGCCGTCTCCGCAATGAAGTTTGGCTGCAATGGATCTCCAACACTGTCCGTCTCTCGCCTTGACTGTACATTCTGTCAGGCTGATGTTCGTCCATCTCTTGATGTTATCTTCCCACTTGTATCGTTGTATACCTCTTGCTCGCTTGCCCTCAACCTTGCCTTCCAGTATGGTTTTTATAAGAGTATCATATCTTTTAACGTGGCCAAAATATTTCACTTGTCTCCTCTTTATTTCTTTCATCAACTCTCTCTTCATTACCAGTTTTTCTAAGATCTCTGCATTTGTTTTTGTTTCTATGAAATACGACCGATTCGTCTGTATATCCACATCTCCAGGGCTTCTATGCGACTTTATGGTTGCTTGTTCAATGTCCAGGCTTCCGCGCCATACAGTAGCGTTGAATATACGTAGCATTTGCCAATTCTCATTTTTAATGCGTTATTAATCTCTCTAGATGTTAATATTGATTTCATGCCGTTGACAGCATTTTTGGCCATTCCTATTCTATTTTTGATTTGCATTTCACTTCTGCCATCATCTGTTATTATATGTAAAAGAAAAGAGAAACTTGTTACTTGTTCTATAGTATGTCCAGAAATGAATGCCGTAATTCACGATCAATTATTTTGAAAACTGTCTGTTGCATCGTTATAAAATTTTTCCTACCGTCTAATATTTACCCCCACCCAAGGAATGTGTCTTTGATAGGTTCAAAAGCAACTTAAATCATCGAAAGCGGCGACATTTCTTTGATGTTTTCTGGAAAATGTAGTGAATTCACGCTAACAAACTAGTCTTACAGTAAACGACGTTATTTCTGGTAAGGACACAAGTACAAGGCGTAGCCAGATTCGTATGGGAGTGGGTGTAATAAAAAAGTAGCTTAAAAGTTGACAGGGTCGACTGCATTGAACCGGGTTTTTATCCCATATGACTCAGTCTCTTTCCGCAGGGCGCAAAGCGTAGCACAAAGCACGAACTCCGTAGCTCCAGCGACGAGCCTCGGGAGTCTCCGAAAAAATGCACTCGTGAAATGAAGGAATCGAACATACAACCTTCGAAGTCCGAGTCAGACGGCTTGACCACTTCACCACGGAGACTCCCGAGAGGAGTGCAATGTGCAATATTAGTAAAGACAAAGAATGTACAGAGGTATGGGATAAATAATGTGTAAATTGACAGGAAAGTAGAAGAAATATATTTCTTACCTTATTTTTCATTTCCTTCTTGTTTCTTCAGCTGCTGGTTAATAATTGTACACATGTATTCATGTTACTAGAATGCATTTAGCTTTTTATATTGAGTTCGTGAAAGCTTCCAAATAGCTGTGCGTTAATGTGCGTATGGAGTGACCAGAAATGATACCGCAATTTAGTCATCATGTGTCCATTTCTAAAAATCTGTTCAGCTGTCTGTGTAGTTTGTTCACACGTACACATGGGTGACAGATCCGCTTGGAGTCTTCATTAAAGATTGTCTACTCTGCTGTTTACTGTTCAGAGGCGGAACATGATTACCTGTTTTGCACTATGAAAATAGTTGTCAGTGTCTCTGTAGTGGGCATTCTTCTTAACGACCAAGATGATGGTCCTCTTTTCATTGAAGTTTGTAGATTGATTCGTATGCACGTGTGTTGCCCCTTAATTTGACAACGTGATTGCTCTCACGTTTCTTGTTTTGCCACAATATGTCAATTTCCACCGCAATATTACTCTTCTGTTGGTATTCAATGCGTTTAGTGTGTGTGTGTGTGTGTTTTCTTTTTTTTTTCAATACCAGTTGTTTGTCACCGCTGAGAGCTTGCGTAATTGAAAATTCATCAATGTGGAATACAAACTGTTGCCATTGACATTGTGCTGGTGCTAAAATGTTTAGGGCCTGCAATTCTTCTGAATATGTGGAGCAAAATATCCGAGTAGGTGTGCATGCGGATTAATGTCTGCGATCTGCCCAGACCTTAATCGGTGTCGGACGATTCTAGAAGGTTGATTACTGCTATCGGTTGCATAAAATTCAATCCATCCTTTCTCCAATAGTCATCTTCCTCTTTCAACACATGGTCCTTACATTTTTCCCAGTAACTTTTATCAATTTTTAATAGCGTGGTCTGAGTTAGTATCTTGACGTCAGACAATTTGAATAGATTGATTGATTGATTGATTTAGAAACCGACATCACAGCATTCGGGTCATTCCCATAAGCGCTCCGTCCTCATCCTCAGCAGCCAGCGAAGAGTTCCAACACCAATAATTCCAGTAGCAACCTGATTATATGTTCGTCTCGCCTTTCCTCTGAGCGTCGAGCCTCGATCAGATCCGCTCGTCACTCCTGGCTGCCTCATTCTTGCCAGACTATGGTGATCCATTTGCTCCTCCGAGGTGTATACGTGCTCCCACAAGGCCGCAACCACGTCTGCCTTGTCAGGCATCAATGCCGTATGTATTTTGTCTTCTTGGGCAACTACATAGTGATATGATGCATTGTCGATAATTAGACAAGACGGTCTATCTAGGGATAGAAGCACTGTATTCTCGAGCCAATCGCTAAATACATTGCCATTTATCTCATTATGATAATCCCTATTGTCTGTATGGTTTGATACGAACACGAGTCCAGCATTCTGTCGTAAATCATTTTGAGTACTACCAGCTGTCCTTTACTACTGGGCACATATCGCGTTATCTTTCAGTCCACTGATTGCCATTCCTGTTCACGTGTGTGGTGCGCATTGATCCAGGTTTCATCCAAATACACTGTGTCATAATTTTATTTGCGCATTTCCCTTATTTCACGTAGGTATCTGCTTCTCGTGGCTCCTAAATGCGGTTGCTCGCAAATGATATTTCTACCTCCCTTATACTTTCTAAACATGAAGCCTTATATGAAAGGACCCACATTAATGATACACCTCTGAAGATACTGCGACACCACTGAACACTCCCTGTTTCACTTCTCAAGGCTCTTTTCCTAAGGCCAATCCCGTGAAAAACGTGAAAATTTACTATTGAACGCTCATGTTTCCCCGTGAACATGTAATACTTCTAATAATGTGCACTTCATCTCTGTCTCGTAAATTATATACCGCATATAAACAAACTCTGAAATCTGCTGTACAATCTCCAGAACAAAATGTTTTTTGTTGGATGGATATCATGATGAGGTTATATGCTAAATCTCATCATTTTCTCTCAGCTGGTTACTGAGATATGGAATTTTATATTGGGGCAGACAAAAATAAATAGACTGTAGTATCTGCCCGTTTACTGTGATGTTCATTGATGACCTTTCCTTTTCACTGCTAATTATCATAGTTTTTGTTTTTTGGATGTTAATATCTAAGCCACACTCTGCACTGTGTCTGTTTACTTCTTCCACTAGGTCTTGCAACTCTTGCTCACTTTCTGTTAGTAACACGGTATCGTCAGCATATCTAAGAGTCTTCCACTGATGTTGAGTCCAGGCATCTCAAGTTGTTTAAACATTCTTTTTGTGTATAGGTTGAAGAGGCTTGGGGACAGTACACATCCCTGCCGTACTCCTCTTTTTATCTCTATAGGTGACGAATAGTTATTACCGCATCTAACAGACGCCACTTGTTCCCAGTACAATTTACTAATAAGTCTGATGTCCTTTCCGTCTACTCCTATATCTTGATGGCACGTAATTAGTCGCTCATGTTGTATTCTATTAGAAGCTTTCTTGTTGTCTATAAAACAAACGTATATACTTTTCTGAACGTCTATATATTTTTCAATTAACATCCTCAAACAGATAATTTCTTCTCTGGTACCGCTGTTTTTGCGGAACCTAAATTGTTCTTATGCTACTTCCTCATCTATTTTATGTTGAATTATTTCTTGTATGATCTTGAGTAGTATCTTAGTTATGTGGCTCATTAAGCTAATAGTTCTGTAAGCCTCACACTTAACAGCTCTTGGCTTCTTCGGTAGTGTGATGAAAATAGATGTTTTCAAATCCTTAGGGATGTACCCAGTATTATATATATATATATATATATATATATATATATATATATATATATATATATATATATATATATCATTACATAATTCTGTGATAGTTTCAATGCCAAAGCTGGTTAAGGATTTTATCATCTCTATTGTTAGCTTTTCAGGACCTGTAGCCGTTCCTTCTTTCATCTTTTTAATAGCCTTTTCTACTTCAGCCGTTAATATTTTTGGTCCACATTGAGTATTATTATACTTAATATTATAACGATTTAACTAATGAGACCAAAAATATATTGAGAACGCAGAACAAAACGAATTACAACGTATGAACATACAGAAACTAATTAACTCGAAGGAACTAATTCGCAAGCTAAGTAACCAGTGGCTATCCAAAAGAATGAATAAATGACTATACAAGTCAATGTTTCTGTTAAAAATTGTATATCCCAAACTGGAAATAAAACGTTAAACAGTGAGCAATTAAAGTTAAAGGAGGAAGCTCTGTTTCCGGTATCAATGAGTATAGGGTTGTTTTAAATACATATCCTATCTTATAGGTCTGTACTGTAGGGTCATCATAAAGGCTTCTGTGCGGCCGGAATAAATTGCATCAAGTATAGAAGTTCTGGACTCCAATGATGCGGACCCTGGTGTTGTCTGCTAGCTGATCCATTGCTGGCGTGAGCTTGATGTGACAAAAATGTATTACTGCCTTGCGTGTGTGTCCATGTTTGCAACGAGTGTTCCTTGCAATGGAGGGGAGGAAAACTACCTTCGTATTTATCTCCTTGCCTTGTGAAGGTGGGAGTAGGAAGGAGAGTTTGAATTATTCTTGGCGGCAAGTGTGCGCCTTGAGAGGGAGAAGTTTGGGGGTCAGACGCAGCAGATGTTTACTTGGGGTAATGGAGTATTTCGGCTGGCCTGTGTGTGTCGTTCTTCGGTAATCAATGTCCGCCATGTGTGTGTGTGTGTGTGTGTGTGTGTTGGTCGTGTTTTGTGCTCTTTCTGGATATTGATATGTTTTGCCAGCAAGTTACTACCTAATGTGGATGTGTGGATTTGGTCTCTGTACAGTCGTTTCTTTGGCGCGCCTGTCTGTGATGTGAAGAATGGCGTGTTGTTGATGAAGTGTACATTATACTGACTACAGAGTCGCTCTCGGGTGTTGTTGTGTATGTCGGCTAGTCGACGCTGAGAGACATAACATTGTGGTATAATGGAGAAAAAAAACACATTCCAATTTGGAATATTATAAAGTAATAAGTCTAATAACTGTCGTAACTGAGAAATGGTCATATTTGATTTCTCCTAGTGTCGTTTATCCCTATGTATACTGTAACTTTTGTAACATTTTCATTAGTTCCCATTTTACGTATAATGTCTGTTAGGCTATCTGTCCCTGCACCTGGAAGCGGATCTGTATTGTCAGAGGCAGCGTCTAGCAGTACATTTAAATCTGACTCTAATCTGTCAATGTGTTGCTGTCAACCGCACGAGTGTTGATATTTAGCTCGGATCACACCAAGTACAGATGGTACAACCTCTATTTGATTTGAATTGGATTCATTTGGTTGTATAATGTCTACTATGCGCTCCATCTGGTATTCAGAGGCTAGCAACACTGGTCGGTTAGAAGAAGGGGCAGTCGAGTTGCTCGAGTTGCTGTTGTGTTCAGTGGTGGCATGTTGGAGAATGTTGCCACTGTGACCCGATGCTGTGGCGACAAACTCTGCAGGCTGTGTTGGTTTCATGGTTAACGAGTCATCTGTCAGTTTCCACGCTGACTGCTGAATTTCGATGAATTGTTTCGGGAGCTACTCAGACATGATGTCGGCTGCTTCCTGGACCATCACCTTATTCTTGGTGAGGTACAAATGTAGCCTGTGCAGCGGATATGATATTTTGACATCAACCTCCGTTCCCCGCCGGTCTTTCCTGTACTGGATTTGGTCGTCATGGTAATATTTGATCAGGCAAGCTCGAAATGCCTCGTAATGTATGGTGTTATTGAATGTAATAGAAATTCATTGACAGAGAGAGAGAGAGAGAGAGAGAGAGAGAGAGAGAAAGAGAGAGAAGGCGAGAGTGAGAGAGAGTGTGAGTAAGAATTAGAGAGTGAGAGAGAAAGTGAGTGACAGAGATAGTGTTAGAGAGTGAGTGAGAGATAGTGAGAGAGAGAGTGAGAGAGAATGAGAGAGAGTGAGGAGATAAAGGAGACAGTGAGAGAGTGAGAGAATTCTGGAGACAGAGAGCGAGGGAGATAGATTGAAAGAGAATAAGATCAGACTGCAATGCGTACCCCTATGTGTGGGACATTTCGCTAATTCTAGCAGATGAACACTAAGCATGTATTGAAATGTATTGAAATGACCAGAATTTTGTGATGTCGGTACTTGACTTAACTCAACTATAATAATTGTTCTTTGTAACAACAAAATTCAGAATCTACTTACGTCGTGTATTGTGGAGTTCTCCATGAGCTTGCCATTAACAATCATATCCCGTAGATCTGTCAGTTTTCTATCCACTTGTTCTGACATCTGTTTCTGAAGGTCTAGTATTGTCTTCCCTGTGTCAGTAAATTGTCGAAGCGTCGTATTTGTCTGTTCTCTCTGTTTATCTTGTTCTCCCTGTCTTTGTTCCTCTAAAGCTTTCATTCTGTTTGCCATGGTCTTGTAGTTCCCTCTGATTATGTGCATGTCGTCTTCCATCTGTTACATAATTATAATATATGTGTATGTTATTTTATGCATGTCTTCTTCCATCTGACACAATTATATTATATGTGTATGTCATTGTGTGCGGGTTTAGACCCAACAAGTCCACCATCCATATGATTTTCTCACTCAGGCAGCTCCAAGAGAAATGCAGAGAACAGAAGAAGCCATTATATATTGCTTTCATCGACCTCACAAAGGCATTTGTCGTCGTGAGCAGAGACGGACTTTTCAAGATCCTTGAGAAGATAGGATCTTCACTCACCCTGTTAAGCCTCGTGAAATCATGTCTCGAAAACAGAGCAGAGAACCAGTTTATTCGATGGTTCAACATCCCATTTATTCAGCATCAACAGTGGAGTAAAGCAGAGCTGCATGCTTGCTCCTACACTTTTTGGTATCTTATAAGCCCCTCTCTTAAGACAGGCATTTGAGACTGCCACTGAAAGAGTATACCTCCATACAAGATCTGATGGCAAACTTTTAACCCATCAAGACTCAAGGCAAAGACCGAAATAAAATCAAGATGCATAAAAGAAATACCTTTTGCAGACGATGCAGAACTGACTACTTAAGCAGCAGATGATCTGCAACGGCTCATAGATCGTCTTTGTGCTCACCATCAGCCTAAATAAAACACATGTAATGGACAAGATGCTGGCGCGCCTCTGTCAACCAATATTTCTAATTACGAATTAAAGGTTGTACATGAGTTTGTGTATTTGAGGTAGATAATATCAGATTATCCTTCCGTAGAGATTGAAATCGACAGACACAGCCACAACACTTTCTAGTCCAACTAAGAGAGTTTGGGAGAACAATAGGCTAACAGAGCGTACAAACGTTCAAGTATGTAAATCGTGTGTTGTTAGCACACTACTCTATGGGTCTGAATGCTGGATTTTGCACACACGACATGAATGAAAGTTGAATTCCTTTCACATGTGATGTCTGAGACGTATCCTGAGCATATCCTGGAAAGATCATATAACAAACAAACACTTGTTTAAAAGAGCGGATAATACCACAGTGCACTCTCTCCTCAAAAAGAGACGTCTCCGGTGGCTGGGCTTGTATCTCGAATGGAGGATGAACGTATTCCCAAAGATCTCCTGTACGGAGAACCAGCCACAAGGAAGAGGCCAACCGGAAGATCCCAAAGTCGATGATTTAAGGATTTGTGTAAACAAAATATGAAAACCCTTAGCATATAGATCAAGACATGCGGGAAAGAGTTGCAACAGACAGTTGCTTCTGGAAAAGAGATGTACAGAACGGACTGGTGCTCTTTGGGCGCAATCTGATCAAATAAACTGAGGATAGGAGACGCAAACATAAAATGCTGTCACTTGCTGCGCTACCTGCCTCATCGTACAGATGAGGCAATTGTGACATAGATTGCCACTCTCGCATTGGACTACACAGTCACCAGCGAGAGGCCCTGTTAGGTGCCAAGCTAGCGGCTCAACTCTATAGTCCTACGTGACTGAAAGAGGCCTACTACTACAACTACTATCGTGTGCATGTCTTCTTCCATCTGTTACACAATTATAATATATGTCTATGTTATTATGATAGAAGAAAACAAGAAAATCGGGCTGCTGTGGAGGCGGAAGTACAAGCGTTGATTTTCGAGAATTCGTTAGACGGTGATGCTGTCATTTACACAGATGGGTCGGTCGTCGGACATGTTAGAAGCTCATGGGCCTTTACGGCGCCAGCCGGAGGGAGAACTGTGAAGGAGGACTCTGGTGCTTTTTCTGGTGCTTTTGTTGTTGCTTTCACTGAAACCACAAGTAGCCTGACTATGGAAGTCATGGCAGTAAGTAAAGCAATAACATGGCTCGAGACACAGACATTCACTAGGGCATGTTTCCTTAGTGACTCAATGAGCATCGTCAAGAGGATAGAGATGGGGTGGATCCGAAGAGAGTGGTTGCTGTCTCTGGAGCGGTCTCGTCTGGTAAATATTAGTTTCATCTTCGTGCCACGGCATGCGGGAGTACAAGGAAATGAGCGGGCTGACAAGCTCGCAGGTTAAGGCTAATGTGGAGGGCGGTCGCGCCATGGACCAGGCTGACATTCTGAATGCTCTACGAGAAGTAAGACTTTCGCAAGAACCAAGTGATGACTACGAATCTACAACTATGGTCAGACTGCGAGAACTGCAAATTAAAAGAGGTGTGGCCAAACAAGAACACTACGCAGGAAGCCAAAGAAGATTGATAAACCAACACAGAACTGGTGTCGTTAGCCGCTACACGCTGCGGGATTTGCTGATTAGGGGATCCGAGCACTTATGGACTGATTGAATCGATGTGCAATGAGGATGATCTGTCGACTAACTAACTAACAACGCATGAAAAATGAGAATTGTCAAATAGTTTGTATATTTAATACTACTATATGGCGCGGAAGCCTGGTCAATGAACAAACAATGAGTAAGTCCAATAGAGGCCTCAGAGATGTGAATATCTTCTTCTTCTTCTTCTTCTTCTTCAGCGTTCCGAGCCATTGAGGTTCTTTGCTGCAAATACAATCCGTCTCCATTCGTCTCTCTGGTGGTATATACAGAATATACAGATTTTGTTGTATTGTATGGAAACAAAAATAATCATATACAGATATTCTTAAAAAAGTGGGAATGGATAGGGAGTTGATGAAAGACATTAAAAAGAAAAGCAAGTTAAATATTTATTTCACGTTACAAGACATAACACTCTTATAACAACCATATTGGAGGGTAGGGCTGAATACTACCGAACAAGAGGTATACAAAAATACAAGTGGAAAGATAACACCAAGAGATGGACGAGCGGCAGTCTAAATAACACCAAGAGATGGACGAGCGACAATCTAAAAGAATTTACAGCCAGAGCGAGAGATAGTGTTGGAGATCCATTGCAGCCAACCTTCATTGTGGTGACGGTAGCTGATTGATTGTTTGGAAGTATTGAAAAAGTAATTATGGGGAAAGATGTGATGAATAATTTAACTATGACAGCACAGAGGCTTATATTAGAGAGACATTATCAGTGGAAATGTGCTTTCTGAGGAAAATGCAAAGAATAGCATCGATCGACAGAAAAAAACAACAATGAGCAGGTCCTGTAAGAAACAAATGACACAGTAAACTGATTAGAGAAATTAGACGTGGAGTCAAGATTTGTTGGACAAATTAAAAGAAGAAATACACTGGAGAACTTGGTGACAACTGGCAAAATTGATGGGAAACGGATAAGGGGTACACAGAGAAGTAAATATCTGGATAGCTTGACAACATGGCATCGTTTGATCGCGTAAGATGGCGAAACATGATAGTCCACGTTTATTGGTATGGCAGATTATGAATTTAGAAAGATTGTATGCCAGTACACTATAAAAAAGGACAAGCTACTGAGTGATATGTGTGTGCATTTTCGTGTGTTTAAGAGAAAAAGAGAGAAAGAGAGAGAGAGAGAGATAGAGAGAGAAAGAAAGAGAGAGAGAGAGAGAGAGAGAGAGAGAGAGTAAGAGAGAGAGAGGGAGAGAGAGAGTAAGAGAGAGATGTTCAACAATTAAAATGTGCACTGAAATACTCTATGGAACGTATTATGTTTGATGGAATTGATTCTTCGATTGCTAAAGAACAAATTAGGAACATCATGTCAGATATTTGTATATATTTATAATTCATTCATTCAACATTTTGGAGTAGATATATTAATCAAAATGTTGAATGATATTTACAGCAGTGGATATCTACCAAGTGGTATGCTGAAATCTGTATTTAAAGCTATACCAAAAGTACAAGGAGCAATTGAATGCAAAGACGTTGGTACAATTAACATCATGAACTATATCACTAAGCTTCTACTCAGAATTCTAATCAGTAGAACATACGGGAAAATAACAATGGAAATTGGTGAAGAACAGTATTGAATTATTTAAGAAACGGGTAAACACAATGCAACATAAACATTACGAACACTTATAGAAAATCAAATCAAATCAACTTTATTTTAATAGGGTCACAAATTGAGCACGCAGGCCCGTCTTACATTCGGCCCTTCCAATCACTCATCTTTCGTTCATCAATGGTGCATTATACATTTACATAGGAAGAAAAAAAAAACATTGTCAAATGAATGTTGTAAACATTCAATAAAGATCACAAATCAGATCAAAAATGATCAGAAAGATTAGATAGATCAATAGAGATACATAAAGACATACCATACACGTCGTAAGAGGCGACTAAGGAGGCTATGGTTCCGTCGCCCTGCTACTGAGTGAGTGCGTGGCGCGACACTGTGGGCTGCAAATTTAGCATGGAATGCTTTTGCATTAGTCCGCGGTTTTTTTTAGCGTGAACTGCGTGTTCGGAACGATGGCGGCCGGCTGTTGCTGGATTGACTGGTTTGCCTTTTCGGTTCACGTGTACTTTTTTCAAGGGAGTCGGCTCTGTAGCTACGGAGTTCGTGCTTTGTGTGGCGCTTTGGGTGGGTCGCCCTGCAGAAAGAGACCGAGCCATATGGGATAAAACCCGGGTCAATGAAGTCTTTCTGGTGACTGCCGTTTCCATCGACGATGAACTGTATTTTTCGTGGAGGACTTTAGTGTTGGCATTCTGACGGCGGCATTATGCACAGTGTACCTGTGCAGGCTGTTGACTTGCCGACACTCCTGTCTATTCCATTGTTCACATAGGGCAGTGAGGAGCATTTTGTGTGATATTCACTGGCACAGGAACGGAGCAATATGGGGACGACCCGTTGCTGTGAAGTTGGAACCGTGACTAACTAACTAACTAACTAACTAGATACATAAAGACATATATTTGAGCTTGATAGATTATACTAAGGCATTTGATAAAATAAAACATCATGAACTGATAAAAATGTTAGAAAATATCAACATTGATGGGACAGATATCAGAATAATAATTAAAATAAAAAAATTGCTGGAACCAAGTAGCAGCAATTATAATGGAAAATAAAGAGGACAATTATGAACAAATAAAACTAGTGGTACGGTATAGATGCGTTTTGTCGCTGGATCTCTTGTCTCTCAGTGTTGTTTGTCCATAAAAAATGATGATAACCATTCATTTTATTCAGTGGGTATTCTTTGACAATGTGGGCAAGGAATGCTTGACGTTCCAGAAGGAGGATCTC
Source organism: Cepaea hortensis (assembly GCA_963921405.1). NCBI lineage: Eukaryota > Metazoa > Mollusca > Gastropoda > Stylommatophora > Helicidae > Cepaea > Cepaea hortensis. The sequence continues at coordinate 91,173 of CAWUFQ010000618.1, forward strand.
CTGCAGTGGTTTTTCTGTCCAGCCTTTTCTTCATTGCTCTTGCAGTCCTTATTGCTTCACAAATGACTGAACCCTTGCGTAATTAGTATTGCGTATGTCTTTCTATTGCAAAGTAATAACAAGAGAGGTAATAAAAAAGAAGCCTGGATTACTAATTGGAGGTTATAACGTAAACAATACACGCTATGCGGATGACACAGTCTTGGTAGCGGATAAGGCAAAAGATCTACAACAATTGTTGGACATTGTAGTAACAAAGAGTGTTGAATATCAAGATAACAGTAACAGTGGTGATATCAAAAAAAAAAAGATTACACCAAATGTGAAATGGAATTATAAGGTACAATTCTTAAACAAATAAACAATTGTAAATACCTAGGGGTATTTACAACATCAGAAGGGAAGTGCACAACAGAGATTAGGAGCAGAATAGGCAAGCAAAAGCTGCAATTCAGAAAATGAAGAGTATCTTATGCAATAAATCACTATAATATAATATAAGAAAGAGTGCTGAAGTGCTATAAAGAACCTATTTTGCTGTGTGGCAGCGAATCTTGGAATGTAAAAGAACAAATTAGGAAGAATTTAAAGGCAACAGAGATGTAGTTCCTGAGACGAATGTTGCGAATTCTTTAGACTGTCAGAGTAACTAACAACGATTGCATGAAAGAGTCTAATAAAACTAGAACATTATATACAACAATAAGCAAAAGATCTTGTATTGTCTTCCCAGTCTCGGTAAATTGTCGAAGCGTCGTGCTAGTTTGTTCTCTCTGTTTCTCCTGTTCTCTCTATCTCTGTTCCTCCAAAATTTTCATTCTGTTTGCCATACTCTTGTGGTTCTCTTTGATTGTGTGCATGTCTTCTTCCATCTGTTACACAATTATAATAAATGTGTATGTTATTTTGTGCATCTCTTCTTCCATCTGTTACACAATTATTATATTTGTTTATTCTATTTTATGCATGTCTTCTTCCACATGTTACACTATTGTAATATATGGCTATATTATCATGACAGCACGTTAGCGAAGTGGATCGGACGCCACACTGATAATGAGAGCAGGCGGACGAAGGATTGACAACATTCGTCGTCTCGCTAAGTGATTACAAGGCTGGCCACACAAGCCTCCATGCATACATGCCTATATTATTGTTATTATTATTATTATTATTATTATTATTATTATTTTTATTATTATTATCATTATTATTATCACTATTGTTATTGTTATTATGTTATTATTATGGTTGTTATTGTTAGTTGTTATCATTATTGTTGTTATTATTATTATTATTATTGTTATATTTGTTATTCTCTGCCAGGTCTCGTCAGATATGAGTGAGCTACCATATAACAGTTGTCGTTACTATAAGTTTTCTGTTAGAGCGGAATGTTGTCGCTTTCTAATTGTTGTATATAATGTTATAGTTTCATTAGTCTCTTTCAGACAATCGTTATTAATTAGGTTATTAAAATAAAGGAATACTAGGTAACTTAAGAATTTTTGATATTTGTAAAGAAAGTTACTACTATCTTGGGCGTGTAATACCAGATTGTGGTGGAAGTGAAATAAAAATGAAAAAGATAGGAATTGCCAAAAATCTACCGTCCTTCACTTTGGAATCTACTTAACATCTAAGGTTTCGCTACCAAATATATCAACATCATAAAATCTTTCTACAAGGAGACACGTGAGAACAGAATCAGGCAACTCTGACTGGTTCTTAGTGAAACGGGAGTGAAACAGGGTTGTGTCTTGTCACCGATGCTCTTTGGAATAGCCATCGATTGGGTCATGCGCAAATGCACAAGCAACACAAATAGGGGTATCCATTGGGTTAAGAAAATTCTAGAAGACCTGGACTTTGTCGACAACATAGTGCTTTTAAGTCCAACACACCCAGATGCCCAAGAGAAAATAAACCATCTCCAACATGTTTCAGGACAAATTGGTCTCCAAATTAACACTGCAAAAACAAAAACTATTGATCTTACCAACAGTTCTGACGACACCAAATTAAACAACCATGTTCTTGAAAAAGTCAACAGCTTTACATACCTAGGAAGCAAAATGACATTTACAGGGGACTCAACTCCAGAAATATTATCTAGAATCGCACAGGCATCTGGTGCCTTCAATAAACTGTCAAACATCTGGAAGTCAAAGACACTCAGCAAACATACGAAACTTAAAATCTTCAACTCTTGTGTGATTCCAGTGCTAACGTATGGATGTGAGAGTTGGAAAAAAATTTGACAATTTTGAGAACAAATGTCTTAGAAGAATTCTAAACCTCCACTGGACAGATTTCAAAACCAATACGCAAATAATACAAGAAACAAAGCAAGACATTGTATCCAATTTTATAAGAAAACGCCGTTGGAACTACATCGGCCATGTACTCAGAATGGACAAGACAAGACTCCCCAACCAAGCCTTCTTATGGTCACCAGTAGGGAAAAGAAAACGGGGAAGACCAAGAGATACCCTGCGTAGAACCATCATCAGGGAAGACTCATTCAACGGCCAAGTGAACATCCAGGATCTACAACAGGTAGCAGCGAACCGCTGGACATGGATAGCCATGACTTCTGCCCTATGCGCCGCCTTAGGCTCAAGAGGAAGTACTAACTTAACTAATGGCCAAAAATGCTTTCAACATCAAGTGATCAGTAGTAACATCCAGAGAGATTAATAACGGATTAAAAATGAGAATTGTCAAATGATATGTATCTTTAACACTACTATATGGAGCGGAAGCCTGTTCAATGAACAAACAATTAGAATATCGAATAGGGGCCTTGGAGATGTGTATTTGGAGAAGAATGTGTCGTATTTCATGGAAATAAAAATAATCGAAAAACTGGAAACACAGGTTGATGAAGGACATTAAAAAGAAAACCAAGTGAAATATTTCGGTCCCGTTAAAAGACATAACACTCTTATAACAACCATATTGGAGGGTAAGGTTGAAGGCAAGGGAGTAAGAGGCAGACAAGGATACAAGTTGAAAGATAACCTCAAGAGATGGACAAACAGCAATCTAAATTAATGTACAGTCAGAGCGAGAGACAGACAGTGTTTGAGATTCATGCAGCCAACCTTCATTGTGGTGACGGCGCCCTATTGATTGTTTGTAAACAGTATAAAATAACACAAAGTAATGCAGCTTTACATAACAGAATTACGACACATACAGGACGTTGCAGCGACTAGCCTTCATCAGCAAATAAATACACAAAACACAACATATAGTCACGGAGAAGACTCTCCGGTAACAGCATTGAGGCGTGACGACGGGATGAGAAGAATAAAAAAAAAAAATGAAAGCAATGACGAGACAATGAACATTTGAAAAATATGTTCCTACTTACCTCAGAATCCGAAGATGTGTATTGCCACAAATGTCACCGTTATCTTCTTTTATACACAGCCGAGGGAGTGTGGTGAGGGATGATGTCGGGGTGCTGGGTGGAACGGTTCAGTGAGTATCCCAGGTACATGAACAGAAATGGGGAGGGCGGAGACAGGAAGGTAGGTAGGTAAACTAGCAGCAATTGAGATGTGACAGTTATCTGAGAATGAAAACTAAGGACTCCCTGTGGATGTACTTACAAATATCATCATGAGTGGGTGCCAGTGAATGGGTTGGCCCGAGTGGACGAATATTAGAGAGCAATGAAGTGTGCAACCATGTATGATGGTGATACTAACAAAACTCATAATGCGTGCTCCTGTATGTTGTTATTAGGCGAGTCCTAAAGTCTGGATGGACTGATATGTGTGTGCGCACATACATACATCTACACCCATCAACATTCATACAATAGTATACATACACATATGCATGGTATATATGAGAAAGGAAAGAGAGAGAGAGACAGAGAGAGAGAGAGGAGAGAGAGAGAGAGAGAGAGAGAGAGAGAGAGAGAGAGTAGTATAGTTCCGGTGATATGCCACATGGGTTATGCGGAGTAGGACGGTCTACAAATACAAGGGTAAGTAAGGTTTAATGTATACCACGCATTATATGATTAAATTGCCCAGTGTTGATGTTATTTGGGTTGTATAAGATCAGACCACCGGTAATACACAGGATATGGGTAGGCACAGAGTAGCAAGATTATTTTGCTGTGTGGTACTGGTGCGTGACCCGCATAATTGGAATTAAGGAACGACGTGCGCCAGAGACAGCCCGGATAATGGATATACTGTGGGTGTGTCTAACACAGCTTCTCTCGATGATGTTCATTGTAAGAGATAAAGGACAGATAGGTGGGAATGAAATACAGCACGGATGACGGATATACTGAGGGTATAAGGCCCTCAGATTCTATCGTTGCTGCTAATCTCTCGCTACGTCCAGTGAGTAAGAAGGAAGTAATGATATTGTAAAAACCGTCCACCTGGGACAACAAGCAAGATTGAGGGGAAAAAAATAAGGGGAAGAGAGAGAAGTAAATATCTGGATAGCTTGGCCACATGGCATCGAATGATCGAGAGAGAGAGAGAGAGAGAGAGAGAGAGAGAGAGCAAGGGAGATCGTGTGGGACAGAGTGAGAGAGAAATAGTGAAAGCAAAGATATAGAGGAGAGTGAGAGAGAGAACATTAGATATAGATATAGCGAGAGAGATAGGGTTAGGTAGAGAGATAGGGTTAGAGAAAGAGAGAGAGAGAGAGAGAGAGAGTGAGAGAGAGAGAAATTAGACTGCAACTCGTACCATCAGGTGTGGGAGTCGTCACTGTTTCTAGCAGATGAACACTGAGCACATATATAAATGTCAAGGGTGCTGTTATGACAATTCTTGACTCAACTCAACTATAAGAATTGTTCTTTGTAACAAGTCAGTGCAAAAGCTACTTACGTCGTGTAATGTGGAGTTCTCCATAAGCTTGCTATTAACAATCATATTCTGTAGATTTGTCAGCTTTTTGTCCACTTGTTTTGACATCTGTTTCTGGAGATCTTGTATTGCCTTCCCAGTCTCAGTAAATTGTCGAAGCGTCGTGTTTGCCTGTTCCCTCTGTCTCTCTTGTTCTCTCTGTCTTTGTACTTCCAAAGATTCCATTCTGTTTGCCATAGTCTTGTAGTCCGCTCTGATTTTTAGCATGTGTTCTTCCATCTGTTACATAATTATGATATATGTGTATGTTATTTTATGCATGTCGTTTTCCATCTGTTACACAATTATGATATATGTGTATGGTATTTTATACATGTCTTCTTCCAACTGTTACATCATTGTAATATATGTCTATGTTATTATGAGAGCACGTTAGCGAAGTGGATAGGAAGCCACACTGATGATGTCATGAGTGCGGACGGACGAGGGAATGACAACGTTCGTCGTCTCGTTAAGTGAGGGATAGGCTGGCCACGCATCCTCCATGCATGCATGCATGTATATTATTATTATTATTATTATTATTATTATTATTATTGGTATTGTTATTATTTTAATTATCATTATTGTTATTATTATTATATTATTATGATTGCTATTGTTATTTTTTATCATTATTTTTTTATTATTATTAGTGTTGTTATTGTTATCCTCTGCCAGGTCTCGTCAGATATGAGTTAGCTACAGTGTAACAGTAGAGGTACTTCATGCTTTCTGTTAGATCCATCTATATCGATCCATTGCATCATTGGCACCTTATAGTGATTGCTAAAAGAGACCGAGCGTGTTGGCACAGTAAAATAATAATAGTTTTTTTTTTCAGGTATAGGATAGAAAATCAAAATTAGTGATACATACAATAAAACATAATTGTGTAATTTGAAAGTTTTAACAAACGGCTATGTCATAAGCTTACCGAAGATTAGACAGATTGTAACTTTATATATAGTATGTTTATCTCCGTGTTGTGAGACAGTTTAAGACTTGGGGCTTCTATTCTTCCCAGGCATATGTAGCAGGATAACTAGGTCTGTAATCTTTATTTAAAGTATTGCTGTCAACATTACCTTCTTTAGCCTGGTCACTGTCAGAAAACTTGATCATTTCTTGGGCCGAAAATTTCACACGGCTTAGATTCACGAGCCATTTGATTTTGTCTTTGGCAGTTAATAGTTTTTCTATTTCTTAAAGTCTACTTGTCGCTACTTTGAATGTGAAATCTATCAAATAGCTAGCGCTACGCTATAGCTGAAGATTCACTAAAGGTGATCTTCAATGGGAAGATGCCATTTGTTGATCCTGATGATGATGTCTCACAATATTCTAGACAGTGTGGCAAGATAATGCAGACGTGTTCAGGGCCCTTTGTAGTCATGTGGAAGATCAGATATATCATCATGGCCTAGACAGAATGGAGCCATAAGAATTGACATTCGGTACTCCGCGGAAAACCCAGGCGGACACACCATGAATGAGAAAATTGATAGGTGAAAGGGTGATAATGGAATATGTAGAAAGGTAAAGGAAGAGAAATTATGGAGGTAGATCAGAGACAGAGATTAAGAGAGAGTCAGAGAGAGAGAGAGAGAGAGAAAGAGAGAGCGAGTGTCAGAGAGAGAAGGCGGAGTGAGTGAGAGAGTGTGTGAGAAAGAGTAAGAGAATGTGGGGGAGAGAGATAGTGTGAAAGAGAGATTGAGAAAGAGCGAGGAGTTAGAGGAAAGAGTGAGAGAGAGTGAGAAAACATTGGAGACAGAGAGCGATTAGACAGATGAGATAGTGAGAGAGACTGAAAGAACACTGGAGACAGAGAGTGATAGAGAGAGGGAGAGAGAAAGAGAGAGAGAGAGAGTGAGATCAGACTGCAACTCGTACCACCAGGCGTGGGACTCTTCGCTAGTCTAGCATATGAACACTGAGCAAGTATAGAAATATCCAGGGTGCTGTTATGCCGATTCTTGACTCAGGTCATCTCTACGAATAGTTCTTTGTAACAAGTCAATTCAAAAGCTACTTACGTCGTGTAATGTGGAGTTCTCCGTGAGCTTGTCTTTAACAATCATATCTTGTAGACTTGTCAGCTGTCTGTCCACTTGCATTGACATCTGTTTCTGGAGATCTTGTATTGCTTTCCCAGTCTCAGTAAATTTGAGAAGCGTTGTGCTGGTCTGTATTCTCTGTCTCTCTAGTTCTCTCTGTCTGTGTTCCTCCAATGCTTCCATACTGTTTGCCATGGTATTGCAGTTCTGTCTGATTGTGTCCATGTCTTCCTCCATCTGTTACACAATTATAATATATTTGTATGTTATTTTGTGCATGTCTTATTCCATCTGTTACATAATTATAATATATGTGTATGCTATTTTGTGCATTTTCTCCGTAATCCCGTTTATCACAAAAAGTCTCGTAGCAGGCGAGAGCTGGAGGCGGTTCGACCCCCGCTGGTGACTTGCGGGATAACTGAGCCGGCCGCTCAGAAAGCAATGGCAAACTACTGAGCGTAATCTTGCCAAGAAATCAACAGGCAGCTGAAAGATGCTGCTGTTGACAGCGATGTCCTGTAAAGGATATGCGAATTAAAAATAAAAAAAAAATTTGCATGTCTTATTCCATCTGTTACACAATTATTATAATAATTGCAAGTTATTATGAGAGCAAATTAGCGAAAAGAATATAACCACAGGGAGTGACCAGATGATCTGTTTGATAAACTGAGGCGCAGGTATACACAGATACACAATTAGCTTATATAGAGACGCAGATATACAACATATATACAATTAGCTTTTACAGAAACGCAGAAATACAACAGGTACACAATTAGCTTATATAGAGATGAAAGATATACAGCAGATATACAGTTAGCTTTACATAGAGATGCAGATATACACAAGATAAACAATTAGCTTATATAGAGATGAAAGATATACAGCAGATATACAGTTAGCTTTACATAGAGATGCAGATATACACAAGATAAACAATTAGCTTATATAGAGATGAAAGATATACATCAGATATACAGTTAGCTTTACATAGAGATGCAGATATACACAAGATAAACAATTAGCTTATATAGAGATGAAAGATATACAGCAGATATACAGTTAGCTTTACATAGAGATGCAGATATACACAAGATAAACAATTAGCTTATATACGAAGTGCGTTCACAAAGTAATGCACTACATCGTTTTTCTTAGCTAATGATCAAGATAGAAGCTTGCAATTGTGTATACTTTAATTATGGCATGTGCCGATTGTGTGTACTAAATGCAAACCAGCCGGACAAATAATATGGTTGATTTAAATAACTAACTTACTGACTAACTAATTAACCAACTAACTAACTAAAGAAACAACCAATATATCTAACTAACTATCTAACTAACTAACTAACCAACTAACTAACCAACCAGCAAACTATCTAGCTAACTAATTAACTTACTAACTAATTAAATAACTATACAACTAAGTAACTAATTAGCTAACCAATCAACTATCTAACTAACTAAATAACGAACTAACTTACATACTTACTTACTTACTTACTTACTTACTTACTTGCATACTTACTTACATGCTTGCTTGCTTACTATCTCACTAACTAACTAACTAACTAACTTACTAAATTACTAACTAATACAGACACAATTATCAAACAGAGAAAGCCATACTTTATTCATGATAGCCTCCCGTAGTCGATCCTCATTAACCAGGTAACTTCACATCTCTTCCATCCTAGTGCCAATTTATGTTCGTATTGCATCTTGCCGACCAGCAGTATCCACTTTGATTCACACGAAGTTTTCTCGAGTGTTTCTAGATTGTCATTGATCTTTGCAGGTTAGAAACAGCACGTCAGGTATTACGTGTTAGGTCAAGTTAAAACTGAGTGGTATTGTTACCAATGTGAGAGTGGAAGTAAGAAAGTTACATTTTGAAATGGGGAAAATGAATATGGTTATTTGTGGTATCCGAGGGTGTCATCTAGTGGCGTCACCATATGGCTACATTAAAGCATAGAATCGGATGAGAAGAATGGAAAGATGAAACATTTAGAAGAATGAAAAAGAAAATGAAATGTCTGTATGCTGTGTGTTGAATATGTATTTGTTTGTTAACCGACTCTGTGGCGAATTGGTTACAAATGTGGTTCGTAATCCCGCATGCCGCATTCATAATATAGTTGCGAGCGATTTGGAAGCAGCCCACCGTGCTTTGGTGTCCATACAGTGGTATGAGTGTCCGTCGTACAGAAAGCAATGGGGAACTACTTGCCTATGAATCAAAAACAGCAAAACATGTATCGGGTTGACTGTTACGTCCTCTAAAGGATATGCAACTAGCATTCTTTTCTTGTTTGCTGATCAAGGCTAGTAGTCGGCTCAACAAGTATAAGTCATAATAATGCTAGAAGGCACTGAAGCAGTATAGGAAGCAGTTGTTGTTTTTCTTGTAGGTGTTACTGTTATTGGTATTGATGTTGTTAGAAAAACACACACACACACATCTTACCTAGCCCCTCAGACCACAGCTACACGCCACAGATACCCGACAGATACAGTTTATGAATTTATACTTTCGCATGTTTGTTTCACTTTCAGTTTGACAATTTTTTTGTCTCATCTAACTAAATTATTTACAGTTGTTGGCTGAATCATGCATGTCTGTAGAATCCGGTCTACGTAGGGCATTCGCGTTACTTTCAGTTTGGCCTGGGCGAATGAAGACACTTGTTTTTCCGGGTGTCTATTTGATCATGCATTGAAGTGCACATGTCCCCTCTATTGTTGTTTAAACACACACACACACACACACACACACACATATATATATATATATATATATATATATATATATATATATATATATATATATATGACACTGACATTGGCACCTTGCCGTCTTGACAGACGATAGTTTGTGCTTTAAAAAGGCATAATAACTTTTAACTATGGCGGTAGCGAGTGTGACTGATAAGGCCAATTTGCGCTGTAAATGTCCGTTCACAGTGGGTGCATGTGAACACGTGGTCATTTCCACCATCATGCACCATCTTACGTCTCAAACGCTTGGTGTGTGACTTTTCAGCAATAATTTTCTCCTTTGACTTTATTCCATTTCTGATATTTGCCCTCCATGCAACACGTTCAGCGGCGACTTGCTCCCAATGTGCATTATCAATGCCTGTATCAATCATGTCCCGCTTACACACATCTTTGTATCGTAGTAGAGGCCGACCCTGAGATCTCTTACCCATCTGTAATTCACCAAAAAAGATAACCTTTGGTATTCTACCATCATCCATCCGCCTAAGATGTCCTATCCATCTAAGTCTACGAAGACTGAGCATGGAATAAACTGTCACACAACCTGATCTTTCCAATACTTCAGTATTTGTGATTTTGTCTTGCCACTTAATACCAAGAATTCTTCGCAGACACCGCATATGAAAGCTGTTTAAATTGTTCTCTTGGTGTGAGTAAGTTGTCCAGGTTTCACTGCCATAGAGAAGAGTACTAAGGACACAGGCTTGATAGACAAGGACTTTTGTTTTGGCAGTAAGCTTCCTGTTCTCCCAGACTCTTTTTTTAACCTGTTCATTGTTGTTGCTGCCTTACCAATCCGGATGTTGATTTCCTGATCTAGGGATAATTTGCTATTTACCACCGATCCTAGATATGTAAAATGGTCTACTATCTCTAGTTCGGCGTCGTCAATAAAGATTGATGGTACCCCATGTGCACCTTGTGACATAATCTGTGTCTTCTTTTTGCTAATTGTTAAACCAAATTCAGAACAAGCATTGGAGAATGCAGATAGTAGACATTGCAATTCTTCCTCAGAGTTGGTCGTAACTGCAGCATCATCTGCAAAAAGCAACTCTCTGATCAGTACCCTCCTAATTTTGGTCTTAGCCTTCAATCTCTGAGCATTGTAGAGGCCGCCATCTGAGCGTGAGTGAATGTATATACCACCATCCTGATCACGAAATGCATATTTCAGTAGAAGTGAAAAGTATATTCCAAAGAGGGTGGGAGCTAGTACACAACCTTGCTTAACTCCACTCTTGATTTCAAATTCTTCAGAAGTTGCACCATCAAACTTGATTATACCCTTCATGCCTGTGTGGAACGATTCCACAATGGACAGAAGAGTTGGTGGGCAGCCAATCTTCTTTAGTGCCTTGAACAGACCCTCACGACTGACCAAATCAAATGCCTTTGTGAGGTCGATGAAGGCAATAAACAGTGGTTGATTCTGTTCACGGCATTTTTCTTGCATTTGTCGCAATGAGAATATCATATCAGTGGTAGACCGGTTCTGTCGAAAGCCACACTGTGATTCGGGGTATATTCGGGTATATATATATATATATATATATATATATATATATATATATATATATATATATATATATATATATTGTTTGGTTTAGTTTAGACGATGGATCAACATGAAGGCACACCGGTGTAACCCATAAGTGCTCCGTTCTCCTCCTAACTCAAACCTGAGTTTGGAGAAGCTCAGCTCAGTGCACGAACTCCGTAGCACACGGCGAGGATCCTGAAGTACTTTGGGTAGATTTTTAACTCGAAATTTTGCCCGGGCAGCGCCGTTAGGCTACTCTTTTTCGATTTCCAACTGCCAAGGGATTTTTTACGTGCGCAACAATACACACGAGCGTCAGATCTCACTACCCATAGACCAGGGGACATGATATTACTAGAAATCCACGTGAAAGGGTCCCAGACCTCACCCGGGACCTCCAGCACTCGAGGCGGACACCATACCTCGAGACGACGCAGCCCCCCGCGCCATAATTTATATGTATATATATATATATATATATATATATATATATATATATATATATATATATATATATATATATATATATATATATATATATATATATATTTGTATGTTTAGTGCATCCTCCAGTCTCTACTTCTTTTTACCACATCCATGATCGCCAAACAATACATCTGTGTTTATTCATGAGCATGATTCTGTAGAGCTCTTTGCATTTTTGTATTTTGCGTCGTAAGTTAAGTTTGTATCCTTATAAGGGTCCTTTCGCACTGCTTGATTGTCGCAGCTGGAATCTGAACACGGACCTTGGCAATTACTTATCTGCAGAAGCAGCGGGGACATATTGATACAGACATGCTTGCAAAATACTTTCGGGGACTAGCAAAAACTGGTACAGTTGGGTCGGGTGAGGTTTAGGTTCAAGTGTATAGAATCCAGGCCTGTATGGAGGACTTGACAGGAATGTCAATGTCTGTTTGTTGCTTGCTCGTGTTCGTTGGCTATAGCTCCAACGCGAAGTCCTGTATGTCGGATGAAGGCATCCTGTTGTCCAACATCAGTGTGATGTCATACAGGACCTGAGGTTTGCGTGAGTATCCGTTGTCCCATGTCTGGCTTATTGGTGTGCAGACTGGTGGTTCTTCGCTGTACAGGCAGACACTCTCCGACTTCGGAGGAATCGGCGATGCTACTGACTTTAGCCATACCCCGAAGGGACTTGTTGCCCAGGACACTCGACGAGGACGCTTCAAAAGGTCTTGACCAGTATATAACCCGGCCCTGGTGCCTTAGAAACACCTCTGCGTCCCATGTGTTTGTAAATCTCTTTTAGATTGTGCTGTAGGATTCGTCTGTATTGTGCGTGAATAAGGATTATGATTTCGTCTTTTTCATATTTCTTCTGCTTCTTCTGCTGCTGCTTCTTCTTCTTCTTCTTCTTCTTCTTCTTCTTCTTCTTCTTCTTCTTCTTCTTCTTCTTCTTCTTCTTCTTCTTCTTCGTCTTATTCGTCTTCGTCTTTTTCTTCTTCTTCTTCTTCTTCTTCTTCTTCTTCTTCTCTTCTTCTTCTTCTTCTTCTTCTTAACCTCATTGTCATTTTGTAATCCTGTAGTTTTAATGCATATGTGAACAGTACACTGGTGATATCACAACAGATATCCTATTTCTCTCCTGTTTTGTGAAATAGAATCGCTATTTGAGGCTTGTTAGGTGAGAACCGATACATCTTTAGAAAATGAATTAGTCTTCCGAGAACCAACACATGTTCCGAGAACAGATAAATCGCACAACGCCCTGTTCTCCAAAGGTGTGTTGTCTGTTCACACAAATGAAATTCGTAGTCCTGTTTATCTGAACATGAAACGGATAGTGACGGGCGATGAATGTCGGGGTCACCTTATAATGCCGTGATCGTATGTATATGTGTGTGGTGTTTAAATATATATATCTTAGTCAGGTATTAGTCAGATGTGACTGAGCTACCGTATGGCAGTTGATGGTACTACGTTCTGTCTGTTAGCGCCGAATGTTGGGCGGCACTTACCAAACCCGACACCCCACATTGTGCCAACGGCTTCGTGAGAAAGAGCGCAATTGAGAGGGTACAAGCCTTATCCTGGTGCGACGAAATGCAACCTAAAGACACAATGTCATGGCAGGGTAGACCAGACCCTAAGCCTTGGTTGGCAGCTGGTCTAGGATCGAAGCTCCGGCATGTGGACAGTTAGAGCATTGTTTTGCTGATCCGGCAGTTTCTGCAGCTTGTCTTGTTCCAGATGTATTGGTGTTACCTTTCCTCTGGAGTGAACTAGGCAGGCCGAGAGAGAGATCCTGATGCAAGGGCAACACATGGTCCCTATAGTTTAGCCCAGGCTTTGTGCTATGGAGAAGCAATAACTCCATCCCTGGTCCTAACCGGTCTCTGAATCAAAGCTAGAAGTAGTATTTACGGGTTATAAGTCCTTATCAATTGCGTAGACATGGAGCGCCACGGGTTGTCTCTGACGGTGGGAGACACCTACAGGTTTCACTGATCAGCCACCGCCCGCCTCAAGCTGGACAGCTCCCGGCCAATTGTGTGCTGATCTGCCACAGCCTGCCTGCTTCAGTGGGTGCTTGAGGCTAGGACAAATTCTGAATCGCAGGCTGTAAATCCAATGCACTAGGTACTGATAAGAAGAAAAAAAGAAACATCAAGATACAGCTTGCAACCTGGAACGTAAGAACCCCGAGTCCAGGATTTGCCACTGACTTGAATTCGATACTGGGAATGATTGATATCCCAGCTGGAGGTAATGAAAGACTATTATCTCTGCGTTTGGTAACCCCTTGTGGTTTTGCCACCATTATTACTGCATATGCACCGACACTCGCTTCATCTGATGATGTGAAGGATTCGTTCTATGAGGAGTTAGACTCTGTGATCAAGGCAGTCCGAAAATCCGACTACATATTGTGAGGTTTTTTTGTGGGTTTATAGAGAATTACAGAAGTTCCAATGAGTGAAGTTCTATAAAGTATATCTCTCTATACAAGATACAGGTTAGTAACAGCAAGTGTTGTCTAGAGGTATTGATATTTATTCTCGCATAACCCTTGTAGAGAAACCATTCAGAATTTTGGCTCACCGAGTACCCCCACTGTGAGAAATTAGACACAAGTTAAGTTCTACACAGAATTATTTATAGATGATTTCTCTTCTAGGCCATATATATATAGAGAGATCTTGGCAGTTAGCCACAGTAACCAATGAAAGCAGTTCTCTCATCTTCCAGCTGACTGTGCTCTGGTCGCCAACCTCATTTTTGATCTCATTACTTCTTTCAAGTGACACAAGACACTTGGACAAATGATCACATTGACAGTTGTACCATTGTAGTGAACATAAACAACAACAACTGTATTTTATACTGGTTGAACAAGACAACATGAGAAGATCTTGACAACAGTTGGACAAACATTCACAAAGAATGACCACACCAACAGGTTAGACAAGTCATACATCATGGAAGATACTTGACAACAACCACACAGACTTTCACAATCTCTGTAACCAACAGCAACAGTAGAGTAACAGTCACCATGAAGATGCTTGACACCAGTTGGACATTTCTTTCTCAACAATGTACAAGACAATCACAGAGACATGTATCTAAAAAAAAACTGTTTTCTTACTACTAATCATTTATTAATGTTTCTGGACCAGGTGAAGACCAGGCTTCATGTAGTCAATCATCACACTTCAAATTCTTAGTTAATATGTAATATATTTACATAGTTATGAACCTAAATACAACACCCAAATCCCACCGAGACATTAATCTAAATAACCCTCCTCCTTCACTTCTCTACTCCATAAGTTATCCTACACCACACTTTAGACTTAAATCCTTTCTTCGACTGTTACTGAGGGAAACACAAGATAAGCCATAAATTGGGGCAAGCATAGGGACGTTCTGCTCCACTGGTCTGTTTCATCCTTTTAGCACCTATGATGGTGTTGGACAGTTCAGGTTACAGTTCTCCCCATGATGGTTTTCCAATTCAGGCTATTCCCTGCTGTCACAATCTTGAAAGAAATTTTAAAGCTCTATCTTTTCACTGGTGAGTTCATGAAGTTGACACTTAGGACTGTTCTTTTACATTTCCAGTAGAGGAAGATCTAAAAAGAAACAATATGTCCCAGCTGTCTTTCTTCACAGTCTATCACTCCTAAGATTTCTGATGGAACTGAATCACCACACCGACTTAACACCAATCCATTTTGTGAATTTGCTCTATTTATTAACTTCTGCTCCTTCAGCTTTCAGCGATTATTAATATTAAGCTGTGATAGGGTCAGCTCCAAGTGCACCTTTAATGTCCACTCTTAGCCAGTAGTGACATGCTGAAGACCAGGTGATCTCTCCTCTTAAGGTTTCTTCTTGAATTTATCTTGAAGATATAGCCTGGAGCTTTTACAAAATTGGAGAGTATCCCTGTTTTAGGCTTTTAATCAAGACTTTTCTTCAGTGCCATCTGTATAGGCCAGAATTAGTGGATTCAGGCTGAATCTTTGCAACCTGTTGTTCATTTTGGTCTTTTTGGAGTCTGACTTTTCAGCTGGAGTTGAAGCTAGAGCTTAGGACTTCCCTGGATTTGTCCTGGTAATTGAAAAGGCCTCCTCCATCTTCCTAATTCTCTGTTAATAAACAAAGGCACAACATGTGTTTTACATCTATTGAACCATTGTCACAGTTATACAGTACTATCACAGATTCAGAGAGGAATGGGAGGGGAAAGGGGAGTGTGATATTCGAACACCCGCCTCTCACTGATGATGAAGTGCAATTTTATTTGGGGGTTTGGGGTGATATCCTTTCTCCAGGTTCATCCCCAAAACCGTGAAGTCATAGGCACATACTCCTAATCAGAGGCAGCTTCACACAATTATCTTGTAAATTCTCACAATGAGTAGATCACAGGGACCGGTGTACCATGAGAACAGACAGTGTGATTAAGCACCAAGAAGTAGGCATTGTATGGCAGAAATCATGCACTAGAATTGCCTTCACATGTAATGAAAGAAAACATGAATTTTCCCTGACAAATAGCATGAGCCTTCCCATGTATTCAGCTGACAAACACTGTAGGTTATGCCAGATATTGCTCCTCATTGGAATGTAGCTCATATAAACCTAAACTATTGTTGCAAAGGACCAGTGCATAACGTCAAAGAGACATTGCATCCCAGGCAACTCTTTATGAGTGCTTTTGACAATTTTCCTGATCGTTATACTGTCACTAGACATTACATGGACTTTGTAATTTCTAAAGTGCAATGCAGTCCTGCAAACATGGATATAATAAGTGTCTTTACTTTTACAAATATGAGAAGTTAATTATATAATTACCATCTCATTCACTCAAACATTCTCAGCCATTATAAGGGAGAAATTACATGCAGTATATAGCATCACACATTCTGAAACATAACTGCCAAAGGTAACTCTCAAAAGCGATGTACAGTTTGGTTAAGAATGGTCATGATAGGCACTCAATGAATGTTCAGAGCGCACAAAGGTTTTGCCATATGCATTGAGCGTGGTTTACAGTCATAAGCATAAGCAAATCATCAAATCAGACAGACAATAGACATGGTAAGAATGTTTCACTGCGGTAGACATGACAGGTTTTGAGCGGCAGTTTTAGAGTCACTGTACCGAAGTCCTGTCTTCTTTTTACATTTTCTCAAGAAAATACTCGGCCATTCGTCTCTCTCTCACTTCATCAGGTTTACACATAACATATTAAATGATTTAGGTACCTGGAGTGCAGATGACCACATCCTAAAGAATGCTTTTGGGCAAATTTTACCACTGCATCTTGAACATGTCCTTACGGGATGGAATCAAGGCTTCGACTGGCTGGCTAATTATGTATTAAGGAGCGTTACCAGCCCAAGGGTTACCCAATCAAATTGAGACCCCACCATTCATCTACCCTCTCTCGATCTAGAATCTACGATTCTATTTTTAGTTAGGGTATCACGACGGCTTACGTGGTTAACTACTGAGTATTGAGAAATGTAAATGGACTGGGGATGCGAACGTCTGAAGACATCATGCCACATAGCCTCCCCATAAAACTGTCATGGATACAATGACTGATAGGTCAGGCGTTCACAGTTCCCAGATCCTTTAAGTGGTGTCATCATTTACCCATCTCCCATTACTCCAACAAGAGCTGTGCATATGGAACCAATTGATTCTTTCCCTGAAAAATCTGCTCCAATATTCATCCATCAGTCATGAATTTGGTGGCATCTGCAAAGACCATGAAGTTAGTCCTGCATGAAGTTCCATTTAGTCACTGGAAGTATGAAGAGTTATGACCACACTTATCAGTGAACTGCTCTCCAACTCATTTCTGACAATGCTCCACAGTCAATCTCCATGCTATTTTTCCTGTCCATGATGAATGATCTCTCAGAGTCACACACTTTCAAAGCATGAGTACCATTGAGATTCATTATGAGAAGTTAATGCTTTGCAATTAAGTCAACTTCTATATGTCTGATGAGAGTGGTATAATTCCATATGTCTCTCACTCATTTGTCTTTATCAGAACTTCATTCTTCCCTTCGCCTCTGGAGAATGATAATCCTGTGAGAGTGTATTTAACTGAACACTTTCTCCAACAGTAATCTTGGCATTTGGAACTGGGTAAAAAATTTTGATCATCACCGGAGCAAAAACAATCACTTCCGGGTGAACTGTATAGCAGCCGCTGCAGAACTTAAGACTAAAATCTACTAGTGCAGATTTGGTTAGCGTTGGACACATGGTCTACCTTTCCAATAAGCCTCTTGTGTTTGCAGATAGTAGCAATTTCCCATTATATTTCCTTGACTTATTTCTGTAGTCTTACCATAGATTTAGAGGTGCACTTATTGGTTGAGATTTCCTCTTTCCGTTAGGCCTCTATTTTGATTTGTTATGAGAAGTGACAGCATTTTCTCTCCTTAGTTGCTAGATAGTTACAATAGTGAACAATCTCATTTCAGACTTGTCCGTGGATTGGCCACTCAGCGTCCATCTTGTGTAAGCTGTTTCCAACGTAGCAACTGATTTTGTAGATGTAGTTATACTAACATCCACTAAGCTAGAATCCCAGGTGGAATTTCCAACTTGTTTTCTTCAGCCATGCTCTAGCTAAGTGCTTTTGAGTGGCTGGGAAGTATCCGTTCTTTCTCTCCCACATGAGCAAAACGTTTACTTTTGGCGAATAAGGCGTTTCTTCTCAGCCATAGAGAAGTCCGTCATTATCACAGCCACCTTTGAAGGGGTGTGATTATGTGGGTATAGCTTCATAGATCCCACTATTGACTGGAATTATTTTTTGAAGCAATTTTACTGACTTTGAGGATAGGACTGGCCAGGTCTTGTGAAAACATCTCGCAGATCAGTAATAATATAAGATTCCACTGCGGAATGCATGGTTCTTATTATATAAAGAGTCGACTGCTGAACTTGCAGAGATCTTTATCTTGAAAGTAGTCAGCTGTTTGAAACTGATCTTTCGTTAGTCCACTTTCGCAGACATTGTGTATAGAGTTTTCAACTGCTGGAGTTGCAGTGGTCTCTACCATATAAGAGTTAACTGTTTAAGAACAGTAATCCTTATTAGTCCATTCCATCACAGACTTTGCTCTTGTCTAGAACTGAGCTACATTCCTACCATTCTTCCGGCAGAAAAGTCTTCCCAATTGAGAATGAAAAAGGGGAATGACATCAGTTGTACTCAACTTTGTCCGTCCTTTAATCTCCACCATTTTAAAGGCAGAAACGCTTTCTCAACTGAGGATAAATTGAAGGCTGACGTCGGAGACGGATCCTGTTTTATCTCTTCATGAAATTTTTCAGGTTGTCCACGTTATGCTCCTAGTCGTATGATACGCCAATGACATCAGGTTGGTTATCCATCGTTTCCTGGACACATAACTTTGCGTATGCTCTCCCTTTCCATATGAATGGCTAGGGGTCCAGTTATTTTGATGGCCTTCCTGGAGATTCAATGAGTTAACTCCTGGTGACGTGGATCCTAGTACACCAGAGATCACACCATCGAACAATAGACTAATGTCTTATAGACACCAGACTGTGGTCGGGTCATGAGTGACTGACCATGACATCAGGTAGAATCTTCCCTTCATCTCGTCCATTACGCATCAAGTACGCTTAATAATACCATTAAATCAGGAATGGCAAGTGACTGAGTTGATAAGGATGTTTCTCCTTGAGATTCAATCGTGCTTACTTTCTCAGCAGCTTGATCAGGGCTACCGACAAGATTACACAACTGAAGAATAAACCCAACGTCGAATTGACACTGGACATTAGCCGGTACGAATACTGACTATACTGAGAGAGATTGCCAGTGAGGTGTCTTAATGGTTGCCCAATTTTTCCATCAGGGTTCACACTCTCTG
The DNA here is from genome assembly GCA_963921405.1 of Cepaea hortensis. Taxonomy (NCBI): domain Eukaryota; kingdom Metazoa; phylum Mollusca; class Gastropoda; order Stylommatophora; family Helicidae; genus Cepaea; species Cepaea hortensis. The sequence continues at coordinate 110,866 of CAWUFQ010000618.1, forward strand.
CTCTCAGTGTTGCCAACATGTTATGGGGACTGAGGAATTAAGAACCCATTATATGATGTGATGCAGTGATATTAAAATGTAAATACACTAATTCCCCTTTCTCCCATGCTAGCCAATAAGTTAGAAAATGGAGTAGGCCTCCTATTAATTCCCTGGATAAAGTGTCTTAATTTATCTCAAGAAAAATCAAATTTATCCTGAAATTAGCTGTCTATGTTATTTAAAAATAATTTGTGTCTTCTGGATCTCAGGTACCTTTGATACTCATAGTGAACACAGTATGCACAAAATTAAACAACATTATTGACAGTCCATTACATCAGCCCATCTTGAAACACAACATTATCATGGGTATAGCACACATGTTGACCCATAAGATAATTAACATTTTTGTTCAACTACATTGTACAATGTGACATTTGTGAACAGTGATACATGCAATATTACCACCATTAATGAAACAACCACCACCCGAGATTTACTTGTGGGTTTAAACATCTGGACCTTTTGTCCACATTTATGTGACGAGATCCATTAACCACATCATAAAACTCTAAGCAATAGGTTTAATTTTGCGAGAGGTTACTCCCTGATTCTAATACAAACATAGATATTCCCCCGCAGGAGTCCCAGACAAGGTATACCCATAGTTTACATCCCGAGTCATCAGACCTCGTTATATGAATCCCATAAAAGGTATTCCCATGGTTCAATTAGTGCATAGAGCACTCAATATGTGATTACCTTGAGGGGTGTTCCCAGAGTTCTAATTGCCTATATTAGTCCACAATATGTGATCCCCTTTAGCAGGTTATTCCCAGGGTCCAGTCGCGGATACGGGTCCACAACATGTGATCACCTTTAGGGGTGTTCCCGGGGTTCAATCGCGGATATGAGGCCCCAACATGTGAGGTTTTTTTGTGGGTTTATAGAGAATTACAGAAGTTCCAATGAGTGAAGTTCTATAAAGTATATCTCTCTATAAAAGATACAGGTTAGTAACAGCAAGTGTTGTCTAGAGGTATTGATATTTATTCTCGCATAACCCTTGTAGAGAAACCATTCAGAATTTTGGCTCACCGAGTACCCCCACTGTGAGAAATTAGACACAAGTTAAGTTCTACACAGAATTATTTATAGATGATTTCTCTTCTAGGCCATATATATATAGAGAGATCTTGGCAGTTAGCCACAGTAACCAATGAAAGCAGTTCTCTCATCTTCCAGCTGACTGTGCTCTGGTCGCCAACCTCATTTTTGATCTCATTACTTCTTTCAAGTGACACAAGACACTTGGACAAATGATCACATTGACAGTTGTACCATTGTAGTGAACATAAACAACAACAACTGTATTTTACACTGGTTGAACAAGACAACATGAGAAGATCTTGACAACAGTTGGACAAACATTCACAAAGAATGACCACACCAACAGGTTAGACAAGTCATACATCATGGAAGATACTTGACAACAACCACACAGACTTTCACAATCTCTGCAACCAACAGCAACAGTAGAGTAACAGTCACCATGAAGATGCTTGACACCAGTTGGATATTTCTTTCTCAACAATGTACAAGACAATCACAGAGACATGTATCTCAAAAAAACAGTTTTCTTACTACTAATCATTTATTAATGTTTCTGGACCAGGTGAAGACTCAGGCTTCATGTAGTCAATCATCACACTTCAAATTCTTAGTTAATATGTAATATATTGACATAGTTATGAACCTAAATACAACACCCAAATCCCACCGAGACATTAATCTAAATAACCCTCCTCCTTCACTTCTCTACTCCATAAGTTATCCTACACCACACTTTAGACTTAAATCCTTTCTTCGACTGTTACTGAGGGAAACACAAGATAAGCCATAAATTGGGGAAAGCATAGGGACGTTCTGCTCCACTGGTCTGTTTCATCCTTTTAGCACCTATGATGGTGTTGGACAGCTCAGGTTACAGTTCTCCCCATGATGGTTTTCCAATTCAGGCTATTCCCTGCTGTCACAATCTTGAAAGAAATTTTAAAGCTCTATCTTTTCACTGGTGAGTTCATGAAGTTGACACTTAGGACTGTTCTTTTACATTTCCAGTAGAGGAAGATCTAAAAAGAAACAATATGTCCCAGCTGTCTTTCTTCACAGTCTATCACTCCTAAGATTTCTGATGGAACTGAATCACCACACCGACTTAACACCAATCCATTTTGTGAATTTGCTCTATTTATTAACTTCTGCTCCTTCAGCTTTCAGCCATTATTAATATTAAGCTGTGATAGGGTCAGCTCCAAGTGCACCTTTAATGTCCACTCTTAGCCAATAGTGACATGCTGAAGACCAGGTGATCTCTCCTCTTAAGGTTTCTTCTTGAATTTATCTTGAAGATATAGCCTGGAGCTTTTACAAAATTGGAGAGTATCCCTGTTTTAGGCTTTTAATCAAGACTTTTCTTCAGTGCCATCTGTATAGGCCAGAATTAGTGGATTCAGGCTGAATCTTTGCAACCTGTTGTTCATTTTGGTCTTTTTGGAGTCTGACTTTTCAGCTGGAGTTGAAGCTAGAGCTTAGGACTTCCCTGGATTTGTCCTGGTAATTGAAAAGGCCTCCTCCATCTTCCTCATTCTCTGTTAATAAACAAAGGCACAACATGTGTTTTACATCTATTGAACCATTGTCACAGTTATACAGTACTATCACAGATTCAGAGAGGAATGGGAGGGGAAAGGGGAGTGTGATATTCGAACACCCGCCTCTCACTGATGATGAAGTGCAATTTTATTTGGGGGTTTGGGGTGATATCCTTTCTCCAGGTTCATCCCCAAAACCGTGAAGTCATAGGCACATACTCCTAATCAGAGGCAGCTTCACACAATTATCTTGTAAATTCTCACAATGAGTAGATCACAGGGACCGGTGTACCATGAGAACAGACAGTGTGATTAAGCACCAAGAAGTAGGCATTGTATGGCAGAAATCATGCACTAGAATTGCCTTCACATGTAATGAAAGAAAACATGAATTTTCCCTGACAAATAGCATGAGCCTTCCCATGTATTCAGCTGACAAACACTGTAGGTTATGCCAGATATTGCTCCTCATTGGAATGTAGCTCATATAAACCTAAACTATTGTTGCAAAGGACCAGTGCATAACGTCAAAGAGAAATTGCATCCCAGGCAACTCTTTATGAGTGCTTTTGACAATTTTCCTGATCGTTATACTGTCACTAGACATTACATGGACTTTGTAATTTCTAAAGTGCAATGCAGTCCTGCAAACATGGATATAATAAGTGTCTTTACTTTTACAAATATGAGAAGTTAATTATATAATTACCATCTCATTCACTCAAACATTCTCAGCCATTATAAGGGAGAAATTACATGCAGTATATAGCATCACACATTCTGAAACATAACTGCCAAAGGTAACTCTCAAGAGCGATGTACAGTTTGGTTAAGAATGGTCATGATAGGCACTCAATGAATGTTCAGAGCGCACAAAGGTTTTGCCATATGCATTGAGCGTGGTTTACAGTCATAAGCATAAGCAAATCATCAAATCAGACAGACAATAGACATGGTAAGAATGTTTCACTGCGGTAGACATGACAGGTTTTGAGCGGCAGTTTTAGAGTCACTGTACCGAAGTCCTGTCTTCTTTTTACATTTTCTCAAGAAAATACTCGGCCATTCGTCTCTCTCTCACTTCATCAGGTTTACACATAACATATTAAATGATTTAGGTACCTGGAGTGCAGATGACCACATCCTAAAGAATGCTTTTGGGCAAATTTTACCACTGCATCTTGAACATGTCCTTACGGGATGGAATCAAGGCTTCGACTGGCTGGCTAATTATGTATTAAGGAGCGTTACCAGCCCAAGGGTTACCCAATCAAATTGAGACCCCACCATTCATCTACCCTCTCTCGATCTAGAATCTACGATTCTATTTTTAGTTAGGGTATCACGACGGCTTACGTGGTTAACTACTGAGTATTGAGAAATGTAAATGGACTGGGGATGCGAACGTCTGAAGACATCATGCCACATAGCCTCCCCATAAAACTGTCATGGATACAATGACTGATAGGTCAGGCGTTCACAGTTCCCAGATCCTTTAAGTGGTGTCATCATTTACCCATCTCCCATTACTCCAACAAGAGCTGTGCATATGGAACCAATTGATTCTTTCCCTGAAAAATCTGCTCCAATATTCACCCATCAGTCATGAATTTGGTGGCATCTGCAAAGACCATGAAGTTAGTCCTGCATGAAGTTCCATTTAGTCACTGGAAGTATGAAGAGTTATGACCACACTTATCAGTGAACTGCTCTCCAACTCATTTCTGACAATGCTCCACAGTCAATCTCCATGCTATTTTTCCTGTCCATGATGAATGATCTCTCAGAGTCACACACTTTCAAAGCATGAGTACCATTGAGATTCATTATGAGAAGTTAATGCTTTGCAATTAAGTCAACTTCTATATGTCTGATGAGAGTGGTATAATTCCATATGTCTCTCACTCATTTGTCTTTATCAGAACTTCATTCTTCCCTTCGCCTCTGGAGAATGATAATCCTGTGAGAGTGTATTTAACTGAACACTTTCTCCAACAGTAATCTTGGCATTTGGAACTGGGTAAAAAAGTTTGATCATCACCGGAGCAAAAACAATCACTTCCGGGTGAACTGTATAGCAGCCGCTGCAGAACTTAAGACTAAAATCTACTAGTGCAGATTTGGTTAGCGTTGGACACATGGTCTACCTTTCCAATAAGCCTCTTGTGTTTGCAGATAGTAGCAATTTCCCATTATATTTCCTTGACTTATTTCTGTAGTCTTACCATAGATTTAGAGGTGCACTTATTGGTTGAGATTTCCTCTTTCCGTTAGGCCTCTATTTTGATTTGTTATGAGAAGTGACAGCATTTTCTCTCCTTAGTTGCTAGATAGTTACAATAGTGAACAATCTCATTTCAGACTTGTCCGTGGATTGGCCACTCAGCGTCCATCTTGTGTAAGCTGTTTCCAACGTAGCAACTGATTTTGTAGATGTAGTTATACTAACATCCACTAAGCTAGAATCCCAGGTGGAATTTCCAACTTGTTTTCTTCAGCCATGCTCTAGCTAAGTGCTTTTGAGTGGCTGGGAAGTATCCGTTCTTTCTCTCCCACATGAGCAAAACGTTTACTTTTGGCGAATAAGGCGTTTCTTCTCAGCCATAGAGAAGTCCGTCATTATCACAGCCACCTTTGAAGGGGTGTGATTATGTGGGTATAGCTTCATAGATCCCACTATTGACTGGAATTATTTTTTGAAGCAATTTTACTGACTTTGAGGATAGGACTGGCCAGGTCTTGTGAAAACATCTCGCAGATCAGTAATAATATAAGATTCCACTGCGGAATGCATGGTTCTTATTATATAAAGAGTCGACTGCTGAACTTGCAGAGATCTTTATCTTGAAAGTAGTCAGCTGTTTGAAACTGATCTTTCGTTAGTCCACTTTCGCAGACATTGTGTATAGAGTTTTCAACTGCTGGAGTTGCAGTGGTCTCTACCATATAAGAGTTAACTGTTTAAGAACAGTAATCCTTATTAGTCCATTCCATCACAGACTTTGCTCTTGTCTAGAACTGAGCTACATTCCTACATTCTTCCGGCAGAAAAGTCTTCCCAATTGAGAATGAAAAAGGGGAATGACATCAGTTGTACTCAACTTTGTCCGTCCTTTAATCTCCACCATTTTAAAGGCAGAAACGCTTTCTCAACTGAGGATAAATTGAAGGCTGACGTCGGAGACGGATCCTGTTTTATCTCTTCATGAAATTTTTCAGGTTGTCCACGTTATGCTCCTAGTCGTATGATACGCCAATGACATCAGGTTGGTTATCCATCGTTTCCTGGACACATAACTTTGCGTATGCTCTCCACTTCCATATGAATGGCTAGGGGTCCAGTTATTTTGATGGCCTTCCTGGAGATTCAATGAGTTAACTCCTGGTGACGTGGATCCTAGTACACCAGAGATCACACCATCGAACAATAGACTAATGTCTTATAGACACCAGACTGTGGTCGGGTCATGAGTGACTGACCATGACATCAGGTAGAATCTTCCCTTCATCTCGTCCATTACGCATCAAGTACGCTTAATAATACCATTAAATCAGGAATGGCAAGTGACTGAGTTGATAAGGATGTTTCTCCTTGAGATTCAATCGTGCTTACTTTCTCAGCAGCTTGATCAGGGCTACCGACAAGATTACACAACTGAAGAATAAACCCAACGTCGAATTGACACTGGACATTAGCCGGTACGAATACTGACTATACTGAGAGAGATTGCCAGTGAGGTGTCTTAATGGTTGCCCAATTTTTCCATCAGGGTTCACACTCTCTGCTCTCAGTGTTGCCAACATGTTATGGGGACTGAGGAATTAAGAACCCATTATATGATGTGATGCAGTGATATTAAAATGTAAATACACTAATTCCCCTTTCTCCCATGCTAGCCAATAAGTTAGAAAATGGAGTAGGCCTCCTATTAATTCCCTGGATAAAGTGTCTTAATTTATCTCAAGAAAAATCAAATTTATCCTGAAATTAGCTGTCTATGTTATTTAAAAATAATTTGTGTCTTCTGGATCTCAGGTACCTTTGATACTCATAGTGAACACAGTATGCACAAAATTAAACAACATTATTGACAGTCCATTACATCAGCCCATCTTGAAACACAACATTATCATGGGTATAGCACACATGTTGACCCATAAGATAATTAACATTTTTGTTCAACTACATTGTACAATGTGACATTTGTGAACAGTGATACATGCAATATTACCACCATTAATGAAACAACCACCACCCGAGATTTACTTGTGGGTTTAAACATCTGGACCTTTTGTCCACATTTATGTGACGAGATCCATTAACCACATCATAAAACTCTAAGCAATAGGTTTAATTTTGCGAGAGGTTACTCCCTGATTCTAATACAAACATAGATATTCCCCCGCAGGAGTCCCAGACAAGGTATACCCATAGTTTACATCCCGAGTCATCAGACCTCGTTATATGAATCCCATAAAAGGTATTCCCATGGTTCAATTAGTGCATAGAGCACTCAATATGTGATTACCTTGAGGGGTGTTCCCAGAGTTCTAATTGCCTATATTAGTCCACAATATGTGATCCCCTTTAGCAGGTTATTCCCAGGGTCCAGTCGCGGATACGGGTCCACAACATGTGATCACCTTTAGGGGTGTTCCCGGGGTTCAATCGCGGATATGAGGCCCCAACATGTGAGGTTTTTTGTGGGTTTATAGAGAATTACAGAAGTTCCAATGAGTGAAGTTCTATAAAGTATATCTCTCTATAAAAGATACAGGTTAGTAACAGCAAGTGTTGTCTAGAGGTATTGATATTTATTCTCGCATAACCCTTGTAGAGAAACCATTCAGAATTTTGGCTCACCGAGTACCCCCACTGTGAGAAATTAGACACAAGTTAAGTTCTACACAGAATTATTTATAGATGATTTCTCTTCTAGGCCATATATATATATAGAGATCTTGGCAGTTAGCCACAGTAACCAATGAAAGCAGTTCTCTCATCTTCCAGCTGACTGTGCTCTGGTCGCCAACCTCATTTTTGATCTCATTACTTCTTTCAAGTGACACAAGACACTTGGACAAATGATCACATTGACAGTTGTACCATTGTAGTGAACATAAACAACAACAACTGTATTTTACACTGGTTGAACAAGACAACATGAGAAGATCTTGACAACAGTTGGACAAACATTCACAAAGAATGACCACACCAACAGGTTAGACAAGTCATACATCATGGAAGATACTTGACAACAACCACACAGACTTTCACAATCTCTGCAACCAACAGCAACAGTAGAGTAACAGTCACCATGAAGATGCTTGACACCAGTTGGATATTTCTTTCTCAACAATGTACAAGACAATCACAGAGACATGTATCTCAAAAAAACAGTTTTCTTACTACTAATCATTTATTAATGTTTCTGGACCAGGTGAAGACTCAGGCTTCATGTAGTCAATCATCACACTTCAAATTCTTAGTTAATATGTAATATATTGACATAGTTATGAACCTAAATACAACACCCAAATCCCACCGAGACATTAATCTAAATAACCCTCCTCCTTCACTTCTCTACTCCATAAGTTATCCTACACCACACTTTAGACTTAAATCCTTTCTTCGACTGTTACTGAGGGAAACACAAGATAAGCCATAAATTGGGGAAAGCATAGGGACGTTCTGCTCCACTGGTCTGTTTCATCCTTTTAGCACCTATGATGGTGTTGGACAGCTCAGGTTACAGTTCTCCCCATGATGGTTTTCCAATTCAGGCTATTCCCTGCTGTCACAATCTTGAAAGAAATTTTAAAGCTCTATCTTTTCACTGGTGAGTTCATGAAGTTGACACTTAGGACTGTTCTTTTACATTTCCAGTAGAGGAAGATCTAAAAAGAAACAATATGTCCCAGCTGTCTTTCTTCACAGTCTATCACTCCTAAGATTTCTGATGGAACTGAATCACCACACCGACTTAACACCAATCCATTTTGTGAATTTGCTCTATTTATTAACTTCTGCTCCTTCAGCTTTCAGCCATTATTAATATTAAGCTGTGATAGGGTCAGCTCCAAGTGCACCTTTAATGTCCACTCTTAGCCAATAGTGACATGCTGAAGACCAGGTGATCTCTCCTCTTAAGGTTTCTTCTTGAATTTATCTTGAAGATATAGCCTGGAGCTTTTACAAAATTGGAGAGTATCCCTGTTTTAGGCTTTTAATCAAGACTTTTCTTCAGTGCCATCTGTATAGGCCAGAATTAGTGGATTCAGGCTGAATCTTTGCAACCTGTTGTTCATTTTGGTCTTTTTGGAGTCTGACTTTTCAGCTGGAGTTGAAGCTAGAGCTTAGGACTTCCCTGGATTTGTCCTGGTAATTGAAAAGGCCTCCTCCATCTTCCTCATTCTCTGTTAATAAACAAAGGCACAACATGTGTTTTACATCTATTGAACCATTGTCACAGTTATACAGTACTATCACAGATTCAGAGAGGAATGGGAGGGGAAAGGGGAGTGTGATATTCGAACACCCGCCTCTCACTGATGATGAAGTGCAATTTTATTTGGGGGTTTGGGGTGATATCCTTTCTCCAGGTTCATCCCCAAAACCGTGAAGTCATAGGCACATACTCCTAATCAGAGGCAGCTTCACACAATTATCTTGTAAATTCTCACAATGAGTAGATCACAGGGACCGGTGTACCATGAGAACAGACAGTGTGATTAAGCACCAAGAAGTAGGCATTGTATGGCAGAAATCATGCACTAGAATTGCCTTCACATGTAATGAAAGAAAACATGAATTTTCCCTGACAAATAGCATGAGCCTTCCCATGTATTCAGCTGACAAACACTGTAGGTTATGCCAGATATTGCTCCTCATTGGAATGTAGCTCATATAAACCTAAACTATTGTTGCAAAGGACCAGTGCATAACGTCAAAGAGAAATTGCATCCCAGGCAACTCTTTATGAGTGCTTTTGACAATTTTCCTGATCGTTATACTGTCACTAGACATTACATGGACTTTGTAATTTCTAAAGTGCAATGCAGTCCTGCAAACATGGATATAATAAGTGTCTTTACTTTTACAAATATGAGAAGTTAATTATATAATTACCATCTCATTCACTCAAACATTCTCAGCCATTATAAGGGAGAAATTACATGCAGTATATAGCATCACACATTCTGAAACATAACTGCCAAAGGTAACTCTCAAGAGCGATGTACAGTTTGGTTAAGAATGGTCATGATAGGCACTCAATGAATGTTCAGAGCGCACAAAGGTTTTGCCATATGCATTGAGCGTGGTTTACAGTCATAAGCATAAGCAAATCATCAAATCAGACAGACAATAGACATGGTAAGAATGTTTCACTGCGGTAGACATGACAGGTTTTGAGCGGCAGTTTTAGAGTCACTGTACCGAAGTCCTGTCTTCTTTTTACATTTTCTCAAGAAAATACTCGGCCATTCGTCTCTCTCTCACTTCATCAGGTTTACACATAACATATTAAATGATTTAGGTACCTGGAGTGCAGATGACCACATCCTAAAGAATGCTTTTGGGCAAATTTTACCACTGCATCTTGAACATGTCCTTACGGGATGGAATCAAGGCTTCGACTGGCGGGCTAATTATGTATTAAGGAGCGTTACCAGCCCAAGGGTTACCCAATCAAATTGAGACCCCACCATTCATCTACCCTCTCTCGATCTAGAATCTACGATTCTATTTTTAGTTAGGGTATCACGACGGCTTACGTGGTTAACTACTGAGTATTGAGAAATGTAAATGGACTGGGGATGCGAACGTCTGAAGACATCATGCCACACATATATATGCTCAATGATTTCAATGCTCGTGTGGGGAAGGACTCGAGTTCATGGCCAGTGTGCCTTGGAAAATACAACATCGGTCGCATGAATGGAAATGGGCACAGGCTGCTGGTGCATTGCACCAGAAATTACCAATGTATTACAAACTCCTTTTTTATTAAAACAAAACAAAAGAGAAGCATAAGGTCAAATAGAAATATCTAAGATCCAACCGTTGGCATCTGCTGGACTTCATCACACGGAGACATCAGAACCATACATCATTAACTCGAAGTTACCACAGTGCTGACTGTGATAAGGATCAAGCTTTGATTGTTGCAAGGGTTAGACTGAAGCCAAAGAGAATCTACACAGCTAAACATACATCTAACCTCAGGATTAATGTTAGCAATACCCAAGATCCTGACAAGCGCTTTGAGTTTCAACTGCAACTTGAAGACGCTTTCACTGATACATAAGAAAATTGTACAGCAAGTGTAAAGTTGGGTAAACGTAACGGAACTCTTTATAAAACCGTGGTAGTGGTTTAAGGCACTCTGGATCACAAGAGGTAGGACTGGTTTGCGGCAAACAGCCAGACGCTGCAGCCCTTGATCGATAAAAAGAAGGTAGCTCTCTTTAAAAACAAAAAAAACAAGGAAAGAACAACGCGTAACACTCTCAGTGAGTTGAAGCAAGCTAGGAAGGATGTGCAAAAGGTGGCCAGGCAAGTGTGCAAATGACTATTGGATGAAGTTATGTATGTCCATTCAAAACGCAAGTGATAAGGGAAACATCAGAAGCATGTATGAAGGGATAAAGAAAGCATGTGGTCCAATTATCAAACGAATTGCACCACTGAAAATCTTGACCATAGAAATCATCACTGATAAGAAACAGCAGATGGATAGATAGGTAGAGCACTATTTAGAGCTTTACTAAAGTGAGACCAAACTAGCGGATGATGCCCTCAACACCATAGAGGCCCTGCCAACTCTTGACCACCTGGACACACTTCCTACCACAACAGAATTTAAGTGTGCTGTAAATGAACTTGCATCTGGCAATGCTCCACGTCCCCGGTGAGGACCGGGATTTTTTTTTCACGTGGACTTCTAGTAATAAAATTTCCCCTGGTCTCTGGGTAGTGAGATCCGACACCCGTGTGTATTGTTGCGCACGTAAAAAAATCCCTTGGCAGTTGGAAATCGAAAAAGAGTAGGCTAACGGCGCTGCCAGGCAAAATTTCGAGTTAAAAATCTACCCAAAGTATTTCAGGAACCTCGCCGGTGCTACGGAATTCGTGCACTGAGCTGAGTTTCTCCAGACTTAAGTTTGAGTTAGGAGGAGAACGGAGCACTTATGGGTTGCACCGGTGTGCCGTGATGTTGATCCGTCGACTAAACTAAACTAAGGCTCCAGGTAAGGATGGGATTCCTATAGAGGTTAACAGGAGCGGGCATGACACACTTACCGTACAGATCAACCAGCTAATAGAGCTATGCTGGCGAGAAAGACAAGTCCCACAGGAGTTTAAAGATTCAAGCATCATACCACTGTACAAAAACATGGCGATCGAAGCGACAGTAGCAACTATATGGGTATCTCACTTCTGTGTACTCTTGAGAATGTTGGGAAAGAGTTGTTATGCGCAGACCTCAAGTCCTAGGAGATCAAGTCTACCCCGAATCATAGTGCGGCTTCCGACAGAACCGGCCTACGATTGATATGCTATTCTCATTGCGACAAATGCAAGAAAAATGAAGGGAACAAAATCAACCACTGTTTATTGCCTTCATCGACCTCACAAAGGCATTTGATTTTGTTAGTCGTGAGGGTCTGTTCAATGCACTAAAGAAGATTGGCTGCCCACCAACTCTTCTGTCCATTGTGGAATCGTTCCACACAGGCATAATGGGTATAATCAAGTTTGATCGAGCAACTTCATAAGAGTTTGAAATCAAGAGTGGAGTTAAGCGAGGCTGTGTACTATTCTCTACACTATTTGGAATATACTTTTCTCTTCTAATGAAATATGCCTTTCGTGATCAGGATGCAGGTATATACATTCACTCACGCTCAGATGGTGGCCTCTATAATGTTCAGAGATTGAAGGCCAAGACCAAAACAAGGAGGTTACAGATCAGAAACTTCCTTTTTGCAGATGATGCTGCAGTTACGACCCACTCTGATGAAGAATTACAACGTCTACTATCAGCATTCCCCAATGCTTGTTCTGAATTTGGTTTATCAATTAACAAAAAGAAGGCACAGATTATGTCACAAGGTGCGCATGGGGTACCATCAATCTTTATTGACGACGCCGATCTGGAGATAGTAGACCAGTTTACATATCTAGGATCAGAGGTAAATAGCAAATTATCCCTAGATCAGGAAATCAACACCAGGATTGATAAGGCAGCAACAACAATGAACATGTTAGCAAAAAGAGTATGGGAGAAAAGAAAGCTTACTTCCAAAACAAAAGTCCTTGTCTGCCAAGCCTGTGTACTTAGTACTCTTCTTTATGGCAGTGAAACCTGGTTAACTTACACCAAGAGAAACGTTTAAACAGTTTTCATATGCGGTGTCTGTGAAGAATAATTGGTAATAAGTGGCACGACAAAATAACAAATACTGAAGTATTGGAAAGATCAGTCTCTGTGACGGTATGTTCCATGCTCAGTCTTCATAGACTTAGACGGATAGGATACGTTAGAAGGATGGATGATGGTAGAATATCAAAGGACATCTTCTCTGGTGAATTACAGATGGGTAGATCTAAAGGTCGACCTCTACTACGATACACAGATGTGTGTAAGCGGAACATGATTGATACAGCCTCTGATAATGCACACTGGGAGCAAGTCACCGCTGAACGTGTTGCAACTATCAGAAATGGAATAATGTCAAAGGAGAAAATGATTGCAAACAAAGCACACATAGAGCGTGAGAGACTTAAGATGATACATGATGGTGGAAACCGCCATGTTTTCACATGCATCCACAGTGAACGAAAATTTACAGCACGAATTGGTCTTATCAGCTACATTCGCCACCGCCATGGGTTGTAGTTATTAAGTCTTTTTGAAGCACAATGTACCAAACTATCGTATGTCAAGACGCAAAGGTGCCAATCTTTTATATATATATGAAAATGGTGTATATGTATCTACCTGTTTATATACGTGTGGACATCATAATAATCAAGTGCCCTGCCAGCTGGCGTCGGCGTTCATGGCTCTCCACAGATCTCGGTCATTGGTGTTCTGGATCAAATCTGCTGAAGATAAGTAGTATCCATCCATCCATCATGTGCCATGCCGGTAAGCGTGGGCGGTCATGTTCTGTCATCTCACTCGATCACCAGAGTCGTGGATCAGCTCCATGTTTCTGTCTCGACCATGCCACAAGGCCAAGCCATCCACGTACTTGCCTCGAGATCTTCCCCTTGATCTGTTCCCCTCGATCTTACCAGTTGTCACCAAGTTCTCCAAATAATTTCTTCTCATAACATGCCAAAAGAAAATTGTGTCTGTCTACGTCTAATGTCTTTAATCAGTTGACGATCTTCATTTGTTTCGTGAAGGACTTGTTCATTGGTCTTTCTGGCTGTCCATGGTATTATTTGCATTTTCCTGAGAAACCACATTTCCACAGCCATCAGATGTTTTTCAGCCTGACTGCTCATTGTCCAAGCTTCACATCCATATAAAAGTGCAGGTTCTATGTAGCATCTCAACACTATTTTTCTCGTTTTAATTGACATCTCTTTATTTGTCAGTATGTTTTTCATCTTACTAAAGGCTACTTTTGCCATGGCGATTCTTGTTCTAATCTCTTCAAGGCATCTCCCATCAGATGTAATTACTGTTCCGAGATAATTGTGCCGGTCTCTCTGGCTGAGGGGTTACACCACTTTCTCCGTAATCCCTTTTATCCACGCAGGGTCTCGCAGCGAGGCGAGAATTGGAAGCGGTTTGGCCCGCGCTCGTGACTTGCGGGATAATGAACCGGCCGCTCAGAAAGAAATGGCAAACTACTGAGCGTAATCTTGCTATGAAATCAACATACAGCTAAAAGATGCTGGTGTTGATAGCGATGTCCTGTAAAGGATATGCAAAAAACAGGAGATAATTGTACCTATTCACTAAGTAATATACAATGTTCTAACTAAGTCTCAAATCTGGAGCCGCTCCAGTTTTGTGACGTTATATTTTACTATATATAGAGTGTGGCTCCAGATCGGTGACGTCACAAACTGACTCCAGAACGGACGTCATTTTTGAAAAATTGGCGGGCATTTTTGAAATATAGATAACATCAAATAATATATGGAAAGATTAATATAATAGGAATGTAAATGAGGTTGAAAGGAGCAGAGATTAAGACTGATGGAGATTTTAAGATTGTTTATTCTCTGGGAGAAGAACGACAAAGAGGTGTAGCAATTATCTTGGATCGACAAACATCAAAATCTGTTCAAGGATAATGGGCTGTGTCAGATAGAGTTCTACTGGTTAAATTAATCGGTAGACTTTTTAACATAAGCGTCATTCAAATATACACCCCATCAGGAGAATCCAGTGAAGATAGTATTTAGGAATTTTAAAATGACATTGAGTCTGCTTTAAAGAAATGTAAAAATTCCGAAATAAACGTCATAATGGGTGAGTCCAATGCAAAAGTAAGAAATAAAGGTGATGGATGCACAGTAGGAAACAATTGTTTGGGAGAGCAAAACAAAAGAGGATACAGACTTGTAGAATTGTCAAAAAAGTAGGAAATGATTGTAGGAAACACCTGGTTAAAAAACAACCTTGAAGATTATGGACATGGATGAGTTCTGATAGCAGGATTAAAAACAAAATCGATTATATTCTGATTAGCAGAACATTTTAAAATGCGTTAACAATTGCAAAACCTGTTCACAATTCTGATTGTTACAGTGATCACTGAATACTTACAGGTAAAAATAAAGAAAGTCAAGTATATAACAGGAAACAATAAATATGATCTGTGTACATTGAGAAAAGACAAGGAAATGCAAGATTGTATTATACAATACAGCAGAAGATGCAAGAATGTGGCAGGTCCTGTTCATTGTCTGCAATCAAGATTGTATCATCTGCATATCTAATGTTATTGATGTACCGTATGAACAATGAGCAGGATCTGCAAAAATTAGTAGATCTGGTTGTTGCACATCGTGATCAATTAGGGTTAGAATTAAATTGTAAGAACACACAGATTATGGTCGTCACTAGGAAGAACGAAATACCACAATGTATACAAGTAAATGAGAATATTCTTCAACAAGTGAATCGGTACAATTATCTCGGAACAGTAATAACATTTGAGAAGGAGATTAGAACAAGAATCGCCATGGCGAAAGTAGTCTTTAGCAAGATGAAAACCATACTGACCAATAAAACGATGTCAATGGAAACGAGAAAAAGAGTGTTGAGATACTGCATGGAGCCTATACTTTTGCCTGGATGTGAAGTCTGGACAATGAGCAGTCAAGCTTAAAAACATCTGATGGCTGTGGAAATGTGTTTCCTGAGGAGAATGCAAAGAATACCATGGACAGAGAGAAAAACCAGTGACCAAGTACTACAAGAAATAAATGAAAATCGTAAATTGATTAGAGAGATTAGACGTAGACATCAAACATTTTTGGACGACATGTTATGAGAAGAAATAAACTGGAGAACTTGGTTACAAATGGCACGATCGAGGGAAAGAGAACAAGGGGAAGACAGAGCAGTAAATACCTAGATGGTTTGACCACGTGGCATAGTCGAGACAAGAACACTGAGCTGATCCACGATACTGGTGATGGAGTGAAATGGCGAATCGTGAACGCCCACGCTTACCGGCAAGGCACATGATGGATGGATGGTATCACATTAAATATGGGGTATCATTTTAGTTATGCGGTTTCTCATTAATTATGTTACATGTTTTAATCCTATGGATAATTGTCTTTAGATGTATCCACTTTGGAACCATTTTCTCATTGGTAACATTGCTATACCAGGTACCCTCTTGTCATACAATGTATAGATGACGACACAAGGCGTATCCGGATTCGTATGGGAGTGGGTGCAATGTCTACTCCTTGAAAGAGCCTCACAGCTGCTATTACTGAAACCATAACAAGGAAGACTGTTACCTAGAGCTGATTCACGGTGAGTGGAAACGGAGCTTAGAATCCGGAGGAGCGTCAAGTACCTGGGTGGACCTTACTCCCACACTATAACAGTTGAATTGCACTAGCCAAGATCAAGACGTATCAGGCTACTATATGTCATCCTGTGGTCTGAGAATGATTGTGTCTGTAGCGGTGTGCATGATGACTGCTTGCAACCATAGTAAAACAAAATTGTATGTTGTACCATAACCATTTTGTATCATTTATAAATCTATTTCATTGGTTGAACTAATACTGTAGTATTCTTTTTATTAAAAGAACGTATTATTGTTTTATACTTGTACCCACGTACTCCGCTCTTGATTCTTGGAACGCAAGGTGTGCGAGTGAGTGCGTGGAAGTGTGGTATTTAACAGGGAGCTTATCAATAAGGCAAGGGACACCGACCCGATAACTGAGACATTCCTGTTAAGTCTTTCTACATACATGAATGTTCTTCACCTTCTGCCTTGTCAACCATGTGATTCCCAGTCTCTGCTTTCATTTCTTTAGACATTCTTATAACGAGCCATATTTTCTAGAGACTGTCGGCTAATTCTTGGATAGGGATTTCTGCCTATTTTAGTTGAAATACTCAAACGGTCGGTGACAAAGTATGTCACCGATATGTTTGTACCTTACATATCATTACACACTGAGCAGATAGACAGACAAATAGATACACAGTTTTCCGAGGGAGTCGAATTGATATAGACGAAGACGACAAAAACGATGAAACTGAAGAAGAAGAAGAGTTGGATGATGAGGAGGAGTGGGAAGAAGAAAAAAACAGAGGGGGGGGGGGGGGTGAGAAAGAGATGGTCAATTAGAAAACGAAAGAGGATAAAGGGGTAGAGTATGAAATTGAGGAGAAAGAGAAGGATGAGAGAAATGAGGTCGTGGTGTAAGATGTCTGTTATGAACGTAGCGACTAAAACACGAATCATCCTCTATACCTGCTCCAGATAAGAAACAACATCACTGAAAGCACACTCCAGCGATACTTCGGGTGCCGTAATAAAATAAATGAGATCATCATTCGTAATTACTATGTTTCTCTTGCTTCTTTCGATAGGTCACATTTTCAGTAGCTGTCAGATTTCACATCATTGGAGACTATTGTTGAACAAATCTTCGTTAGCCAGTAATGTCTACCCTAAATGTCCGAATGACTAGTGTCTGCCCAGGATGTCCCACAGATTAGTGCCTGTCTATTTGGTAGACATCTAGTGTCTGCCTATGATGTCCGCAGGCTAGTGTCTGCATAGGATGTTCCACAGACTAGTGTCTGCTCATTATACCCCACACACTAGAGCATGGCAAGGATGCCCTACCGATTGTAGTCTGCCCAGGATGCCCAGCATTCTAGTATCTAGCTATAATGCCTATCACAGGAAGTGACACGCGGTCTTATTTCTTAACCTGGTACATGGATATCATCATCATCATGTGCCATGCCAATATGCGTGGGCGATCAGAGTCGTGGATCAGCCCAGTTTTCTTGTCTCGACCATGCCACGTGGCCAAGCCATACAGGTATTTACTTCTTTGCCTTTTCCTTGTTCTCTTCCCCTCAGTCTTGCCAGTTGTAACCAAGTTCTCGAATTTATTTCTTCTCATAACTTGACCAAAATAATGTGACTGCCTACGTCTAAATTCTGTAATCAGTTTACGACATGAATATACCTTAATCCAACATATCTTAGTCACGGCTTAACAGTGGGCAGCTTTAAAACTCTTGCCAACATGATGATGAGAAGATCAAACGTAGGAAGACAACTGTTATATCGAAGCCAACATCATCAAATGAATCCCTCTGTGATCTGGGCTATAACTTGTCATCATCAACACGTAGCCAAGATATAAATTGTCACTATCACCACGTAGCCAAGATATAAATTGTCACTATCACCACGTAGCCAAGATGTAATTTGTCATCGTCACAACGTAGCCAAGAAGTAACATGTCATAATCAAGAAAAGATGTAACTTGTCATCGTCGCATCGTAGCCAAGATGTAACATGTCATCACCTAGCCAAGATGTAACATGTCATCACCTAGCCAAGATGTAACATGTCATCACCTAGCCAAGATGTAACATGTCATCAGCTAGCCAAGATGTAACATGTCGTCACCTGGCCAAGATGTAACATGACATCACCTAGCCAAGATGTAACATGTCACTACCTAGCCAAGATGTAACATGTCACTACCTAGCCAAGATGTAACATGTCATCACCTAGCCAAGATGTAACATGTAATCAGCTAGCCAAGATGTAACATGTCATGATCACCACGTAGCCAAGGTGTCTGTATGACAGTGCTGACTTCAGTGATAGACGAGCGTCGTGACCTGGCCCTACAATACTCTGAAACAACGGTGTTCCTTATTCCATTTCTTTCGTCGATTGCTGAGGTTTCTTGCTATTTTCTAATAATCCTATAACCCGGGGATGATGTTTTCGATTAATCC
>CAWUFQ010000618.1:135000-216528 GCA_963921405.1 Cepaea hortensis
GCAAACATACCTTTCTCAATGCACCACACCATGCATACACATCACAAATACCCGACTGAAACAAAGCCAGAAGTTTCCTGGACAAATGTTGTTTCAGTTTCTATTTGCAACCGACTTTCTCATTTATTATCAATCGGATGATCGATACTCTATTTATTTCCTAGAATACATGTCTAATCGCCATCCATTTTTGATTTCGTAACTCAATCGCAACTGATCTCTTGACTGTATTATAATAATATTGTTTGTATACTCAATAATAGGTACATTACAGGCCCATTGGGTCATTGAAATTGCTACTAATGATAGTAGTATACATACTACGTCTGCTGCTATGAGTGCTACTGCTGCTGCTGTTATACTACTACTACTACTACTACTACTACTACTACTACTACTACTACTACTACTACTACTACTACTACTACTACTCCTACTCCTACTACTACTACTACTACTACTACTACTACTACTACTACTACTACTACTACTACTACTACTACTACTAATTCTACTACTACTACACTCACTACTACTACTACTACTACTACTACTACTACTACTACTACTACTACTACTACTACTACTACTACTACTACTACTACTACTACTACTACTACTACTACTACTACTACTAATACCACCACCACCACTGCTACTACTGCTACTATTACTAAAACAATTACTACTGCTACATCACTGTTGAACAAATTAAAACTGTTTGTTAACTGAGTATGCAAGTGATAACAAAATTGGTGAATGATATCTATAACAGTGGATATATAGCGGATAATTTCTTGAAATATATTGTCATTGCTCTACAAAATAAATCTTGTCCCGGGGATTTACCATACCTCATTTGCTGTATAGCATCTTTAACTTGTCCTTTCTGTATTAATGGTCCTTCATATTGATTGTGGTTGTTTCTTTCTAATCTACCATCATCATCATATAAAACACTTTTACAAACACTTTTATCTTTTCTTTGTCCCTTACTATTTTATCTTGATTTGTTTGCAAACAAAAACTTATATGATTTCTAATGTCTTACAAATTATGTCTCTTTCTGTACAATATCCCTGCACTTACTTAGCCAGGCTTCTTTCGCCGTCCTTCATTATTTTCTTACTATATTATTTTTATGTATTCTTTTATACTAATCTTGATTGCGTTTACTTGTTTATATGCCCACCAATTGTATACTTTTCTTTGTCATCCATTTCTTTTACGCAGTCTTCTTTCTTTCTGTTATTATTTCCCCACTGCCAACCGTCCTTTATCAAGGGGACAAAAACTCTACTCCATAACCACTCCGTCACCTGACTACCTCCTTAAAAAGGAAAAACATAATCATCCTCCCGCTACAACATAGTCACTCCGTCACACAGACCGATCACTCAGAGAAAAACCACTGTAACCCTAACACACCGCCACGGTTATTATGATAGTGTTTAATGTCAGAATCTCACTCGCCCGCGCCTGGAAGGCGACAAACAAGGACGAATGTAAACTCAACTAGCAGCAACTGCGCAGTGGCCAATGGTCAGCGTGGCGCACGAAGCACACGAGAACCCAAAGCCGGGCCAACACGAAACCCTGGCTGGGATCTCAGACTGCAGACGACTGTGAGACTGGACAGACGTGGGAGAAAGTGGCTTGTATTTAATGTATTATTCCATGCTTGATGGACGAAAGCTTGTATGCTCTGTGGAGACTGCTATTGTATGCATTGATGATCTTGTAGATTTGTACATATGCAATTGTAAATGAGAATGCCGCTAGTTTGTGAGCGCTGTATATCTGAAGAATGGGATTAGATTGTTTTCAGTTATGTTACCGTGTGTTTCGTACAATTATTCGTAGTGTATGATTGTGTTTCATTCCCTGTCAGAAGTCACGCGCCATTGTCAAGTTAGACGTAAGATCCTGACAGGCGTGAAAGTGGGTAGCTCGTCCGATTGTTTTTGAACCAGATAAAGAGATATACGTGTGAGCTAAGGTGTGAATGTAAAGAATCTCGTCCATGTTTGGACCATATATATATTATTGATTGAATATTGAGATTTTGTCAGAGTGAAAACATGAGCAACGTGGTGTAGAATAGTTTGAGCGAACGAAAGAAAAGTTGAACGTGAGAAACATTGAATAGATATACATTATTTCACGATAGAAGATGTAATGGAGTGTAGAATGCGCTAAGATACCAGTGAAAACACAGAGCAAGCTATACTAAATTTCCACAAATCTGAACTGACGACGAGACAACACATTTATACTTTACTGCATACAAACCTATAACATTTAGTTGACAACGCATACACCACATATTCCAACACATAACAATTTTTTTTCCTCCCAAGTAAACAGCTTTATCATCAATAATTCTAAAATTACAGAAGTGAACTGCACAGTTGTAGAATACCAAACAACCCTTCTCTTGTGCACTTACCACCAGACTTCAAGAACTCGCAAATCCATCGACACTTGAGTATTTCTTTTTTTAAATACTTTTGTAGGGAATCAGGCCTTGTCTGATAAGTTTTTTCATTAATATTGTATATTGTGCATGTACTATATTTCATAATATGTTGTAAATATTCTTGCATAAAACCAGTGTAACAAAACTATAAAATTACCATGTCTACGTTATACGAATTTTTTTGAATTGGCACTAAAAGAAAATTTAACCGGAGATGAATTAACTAAGTGGAGTGAGGCAAAATATGCAGAATATGTCCAATTGCAAGAAAAAGCTGGAGAAAGGGAAGAACTAGCTGCTGAAAGGGAACTGAGAAAGGCAGAGTTGGAGGCTAAGAAAGCAGAAACAGACGCTGAGCTAACAAAAGCCGAAATCAGCGCACAAAGTAAAAGAGAGGAACTAGAGATGCAATTAAAACTTAAGCAGCTAGAAATCGAAACTGCTACTAATAAAGATTCTAGAAAACTAGAAATGAAAGAGAAAGAAAACCAATATTAGAAGTATCAGGGAATTGTCAAAAAGTTTGCTACTTGGGACTGTGTCGCAGCATTTACTCAGAATTTTGAAACGATAATGGAACACTACCAGATACCAGTGTCAGAGTGGAACATAATCTATATGACAAGTCTTTCAGGGGAGTTATAGAAACCATCCCCAAAGATCTACGAAAAGACTATCATTACATTAAAGCCAAAATCATAGCACATTTTCTACTAGATGAGGCAGGGTATAGGGAACAGTTTGCTAAGTTATCCCCTAAAGCAACACAGACTTTCTCTGACTACACCTCATTAGTACAGGACGTGTTCAATAAATGGTTGTCATCAGCAACGATTGATAACAACTTTGATCGGTTGAAAGATCTGATATTAAGAGATAAAATCATATCATCTCTACCACCACCGTTTTCAAAATTTTTGCAAGAATGTGAGTGTGAAAGTGTTCAGCAGATAGAGAAACGGGGATCTGCTTATTTTACAGCGAACAAAGACTGTTTTGTAAATGTGTTTAAAGATACAGAATTCGTAGCAGCCGCTACATGTGAAAAATTCAAACCATCAGGTTACAACAAACAGAAACCATGTAGACCATCTAACAACCGTTGTAAATATTGTAGCTTTAACCATGCTGAAAGTGAAATGTGTGATAAACATCCAGGTTACCTTACTTATTTACAAAATCATATAGAGAAGCAAGAGAGGGAAAGAAAGAACTATAAAAGACTTACGAAATGTTATCTTTGCAAGGCGCACGGGCATTGGCGCCATGCTTGTAAAGGAAAGCAAATGACAAAGAAAGCCAACGCGGCGATGTACGATAGTTCATCCTCTGAGGAAGAACAAGAGGAAAGTCAACATCCTGCCAATGCGGCCGAAACTATTGATGTATATCAATTGGAAAAATGCACTACTTGCCACTGCTTCCATGAAGATGGCGTTTTAACATGCGGCCACTCGATACCAATAGCGAATAAGGAAGCCAATCTAGTAATAGATTCAAAAGGAAAGTTAAACATCCATCAGGGCTATGTAAATGGCAAAGTAGCCAGTGTTTTGAGAGATAGTGGCAGTACCCTTATCGGTTTAAAGAAAGACTTTATACAACCCGAAGATTATACAGGTAGACATGTAACATGCAGAACTTTCTCAGGAAATATTGAGAAATAGCCACTTGTATGGGCATACATTCAGACACCATTTTTGACAGGCAAGGTAAAAAATGCGCAGCATTGTGTAATCCATGGTGTGACATAATTATTGGAAACCTACCTGAAGTTAATGATATGCCACATGACCTTGTAACATCTTGCTGTAAAAATATGTTATCCAATAACGCAGTAACTAGATCAGCTGCAAATATACAAGCTCAGACGAACCAAACTGAGGCACTAGAACTACTGAATTCTATTATAACACCTCTCCCAGATATGAGGGAAAATTTTGTTAGGGCACAAAAAGCCGATACATCATTACAAAAATATTTTAAACTTGTAGGCCAAAAGCCAAAGTTGACAAAGAATGCTAGTTGGCACTTCGATCTTAAATGCGGTATCCTAATAAGATACTACACGAAAGATACCGAAACCATAGCACAAACGGTGTTACCAACTGAACACCGAAGGAAAGCACTGCAACTAGCACATGACGTCATTGATGTTTCCTCAGTCTACAGCATTCTTTTCTTTGAGAATCATTTCTATGCAGTATTGCCTTCCTTCTTTATTGACAGACTGTTTCTCTCGTCCATTGAAGTCCGCTCGTAATTCGATATTTGCTTTCCGTCTCCACCGTATCTGTGGCGAAGAGGTTACGATTGTAATTCGTAATCCCGCATACCGCGTTCTAAACAGATCCGCGGGTGATTTAGAAGCAGACCGCATTTTCGTCGGTTTTCCATACAATGGTATAAATGTTGGTCGTTCAGAAAGCAATGACAATTTTTTTTTTGCATATCCTTTACAGGACATCGCTGTCAACACCAGCATCTTTCAGCTGTATGTTGATTTCTTGGCAAGATTACGATCAGTAGTTTGCCATTGCTTTCTGATCGGCCGGCTCACATACCCCGTAAGTTACCGATGCGATTCGAACCACTGCTGACTCTCACTGTCATCACGTCACCTGACAAGAGTATACGAGATTACGGAGAAAAGTAACAACCTCTAAGCCACGAAGCCGGCAATGGCAAATTACTGAACGTAAATTTACAAAGCAATTGGAAAAAAGGCCAAGAAAAAAAAAAAAACAACGTTGGAATTCACTGCAACGTCTTGCTAAGAATATACACCCAACTTGTTCTGTCTTCATGTTAGTACGGAGGTAGGTGAACGGGAAAAGCGGACATTGAAGAAGAACACAGCATATATATATATATATATATATATATGTATATATATATATATATATATATATATATATATATATATATATATATATATATATATATATATATATCATTTTTCATCTCATCTCATTGGCACCTTTCCGTCTTGACAGACGATAGTTTGGTACATTGTGTTTCAAAAAGGCTTTATAACTACGATCCATGGCGGTGGCGAGTGTGGCTGGTGAGGCCAATTCTAGCTGCAAATGTTTGCCCACAGTAGGTGCATGTGAAAACATGGTCATTTCCACCATCTTACGTCTCTCACGCTCTGTGTGTGCTTTATCTGCAATAATTTTCTCCTTTGTCTTTATTCTATTTCTGATAGTTGCCCTCCATGCAACACGTTCAGCGGCGACGTGCTCCCAATGTGCATTATCAATGCCTGTATCAATCATGTCCCGCTTACACACATCTTTGTATCGTAGTAGGGGCCGACCCTGACATCTCCTACCCGTCTGTAATTCACAAAAAAAATGTCCTTTGGTATTCTACCATCATCCATCCTCCTAACGTGTCCTATCCATCTAAGTCTACAAAGACTGAGCATGGAATACAGCCTCACACAACCTGATCTTTCCAATACTTCAGTATTTGTTATTTTGTCTTGCCACTTAATACAAAGTATTCTTCGCAGTCACCGCATATGAAAGCTGTTTAAACGTTTCTCTTGGCGCGAGTATGTTGTCCCGGTTTCACTGCCATAATGAAGAGTACTAAGGACACATGATTGGTAGACGAGGACTTTTGTTTTGGCAGTAAGCTTCCTGTTCTCCCAGACTCTTTTTGCTAACATGTTCGTTGTTGTTGCTGCCTTGCCAATCCTGATGTTGATTTCATGATTGAGGGATAATTTGCTATTTACCTCTGATCCTAGATATGTAAAATGGTTTACTATCTCCAGTTCGGCGTCGTCAATAAAGATTGATGGTACACCATGTGCACCTTGTGACATAATCTGTGTCTTATTTTTGTTAATTGTTAAACCAAATTCAGAACAAGCATTGGAGAATGCAGATAGTAGATGTTGTAATTCTTCCTCAGAGTGGGTCGTAATCGCAGCATCATCAGCAAAAAGCAACTCTCTTATTAGTACCCTGCTAATTTTGGTCTTGGCCTTCAATCTCTGAGCATTATAGAGGCCACAATCTGAGCGTGAGTGAATGTATATACCGTCATCCTGATCACGAAAGGCATATTTCAGTAGAAGTGAAAAGTATATCCCAAAGAGGATGGGGGCTAGTACACAACCTTGCTTAACTCCACTCTTGATTTCAAACTCTTCTGAAGTTGCGCCATCAAACTTGATTATACCCTTCATGCCTGTGTGGAACGATTCCACAATGGACAGAAGAGTTGGTGGGCAGCCAGTCTTCTTTAGTGCTTTGAACAGACCCTCACGACTGACCAAATCGAATGCCTTTGTGAGGTCGATGAAGGCAATAAACAGTGGCTGATTTTGTTCCCGGTATTTTTCTTGCATCTGTCGCAATGAGAATATCATATCAATGGTAGACCGGTTCTGACGGAAGCCGCACTGTGATTCGGGGTAGAATTGATCTCCCAGGACTTGAAGTCTGCGCAGGACAATTCTGGCAAATACTTTCCCAACAATACACAGAAGTGAGATACCCCTATAGCTGTTACAGTCGCTCCGATCTCCCTTGTTCTTGTACAGCGTTATGATGTTTGAATCTTTGAAATTCTGTGGGACTTGTCCTTCTCGCCAGCATAGCTCTATTAGCTGGTGGATCTGTAGAGCGAGTGTGTCTTGCCCACTCCTGATTACCTCTATTGAAATCCCATCCTTACCTGGAGCATTGCCAGATGCAAGCTCATTTATAGCACACTTAACTTCTGTTATAGTGGGAAGTGTGTCCAGGTGGTCAAGAGTCGGCACGGCCTCTATGGCGTTGAGGGCATCATCCGCTAGCTTGGTCTCACTTGAGTAAAGTTCTAAATAGTGCTCGACCCATCTATCCATCTGCTGTTTCTTATCAGTGATGATTTCTCCAGTCAAGGTTTTGAGCGGTGCACTTCTTTTGATCATTGCACCACAGGCTTGCTTTATCCCTTCATACATGCTTCTGATGTTTCCCTTATCACTTGCGATTTGAATAGACTTACATAACTTGATCCAATAGTCATTCGCACACTGCCTGGCAGCCTTTTGTACATCGTTCCTCGCTTCCTTCAGCTCACTCAGAGTGTTACGCGTTGGTCTTTCCTTGTTTCTTAAGAGAGCTATCTTCTTTTTATCAATCAAGGGCTGAGGTATCTGGCTGTTTGCCGTAAACCAGTCCTGCCTCTTATGATCCACAGTGCCATAAACCCCTACCGCTGTTTTATAAATAGTTTCCATAAGTTTACTCCATTTACCATTTACTATACAATTTTCTGATGTATCATTGAAAGCGTCTTCAAGTTGCTGTTGAAATTCAAAGCACTTTCCAGGATCGTGAGAGTTAGTAATATTAATCCTGAGGCTAGACTTGTGTTTAGCTGTGTAGATTCTCTTTGGTCTCCGTCTAACCCTTGCAACAACCAAAGAATAATCTGTATCACAGTCAGCACTGTGGTAACTTCGAGTTAATGATGTATGGTTCAGATGTTGTCTCCGTGTGATAATGAAGTCCAGCTGATGCCAATGGCTGGATCTTGGATGTTTCCATGTGACCTTATGCATCTCTTTTATTTTAAAAAATGAGTTTGTAATACATAGGTCAAATCTAGTGCAATGCTCCAGCAGCCTTTGCCCATTATCATTCATGCGACCGATGTTGTATTTTCCAAGGCACACTGGCCATGAACTCGAGTCCTTGCCCACACGAGCATTGAAATCACCGAGCATATAAATGTAGTCGGATTTTGGAACTGCCTTGATCGCAGAGTCAAGCTGCTCATAGAACGTATCCTTCACATCATCAGAGGAAGCGAGTGTCGGTGCATATGCAGTGAGAATGGTGGTAAATCCACAAGAGGTTGCCAAGCGCAGTGATAATAATCTTTCATTACCTCCAGCTGGGATATCAATCATTCCCAGTAGCGAATTCTTCACTGCAAAGCCCACACCATGTTGCCTTTTTTCTGCCTGCCCCCTTCTCTTCCAAAAAAAAGGTGTAATTGTTTTCCCTGAGTGACCCTTCCTCAGCGAGGCGAGTCTCCTGCAGGCCAGCAATATCAATGTTAAGACGATTGAGTTCAGCATCAATCACAGCCGTTTTTCTCACATCGTCAATATTTGTCAAGTCAGTGGAAAATCCTGGACACATGGTTCTCACGTTCCAGGTTGCAAGCCGTAGCCTGAGGTTGATATTCATTTTATTAGTACCTGGTGTATTGGTTTTACAGCCTGCGATTAAGCTTTTGTCCTAGCCCCAAGCACCCATTGAAGCAGGCAGGCTGTGGCGGATGAGCACCCAATTGGCTGGGGACTACCCAGCCTGAGGCGGGCGGTAGCTGTTCAGTGACACCTGTAGGTGTCTCCCACTGGTGCATTGGTTTTACAGCCTGCGATTAAGATTTTGTCCTAGCCCCAAGCACCCATTGAAGCAGGCAGGCTGTGGCGGATGAGCACCCAATTGGCTGGGGGCTACCCAGGCTGAGGCGGGCGGTAGCTGTTCAGTGACACCTGTAGGTGTCTCCCACCGTCAGAGGCAACGCGTGGCGCCCCATATCTACGCCAACTGACAAGGACTTATAACCCGTAACAGTTGCCTCTCGCTTTGATTCCGAGACCGGTTAAGACCAGGGATGGAGTTATTGCCTCTCCATAGCACAAAGACTGGGCTAAAATAAAGAAACCATGTGTTGCCCATGCAGCATGATCCCTCTCTCGGCCTGCCTAGTTCACTCCAGAGGAAAGTTAACACCTATAATCTGGAACAAGACAAGCTGCAGAAGCTGCCGGAACAGCAAAGCAATGATCTAACTGTCCGCCTGTCGGATATATATATATATATATATATATATATATATATATATATACATACATATATATATATATATATATATATATATATATATATATATATATATATTAGAAAGAACAGGTGGTTCAATCTAAAATGTGAAGAAGCAGTCATTAGGAATATGAATTCCAGACAGTTGTGGTTAAATGACATCAACAACATCCAAAATGAAGAGCAATATAGAACTAAATATAAAGAGGCTACAAAAATAGTTCGGCAGCAGAAGCGAGAATATATGAGCAATATAATCAAAGATATGGAAACTAATCACCATAAAAACGAATCCAGAAAGTTTTTTTAAAGAACTGAAGTCAATGAAACGAGGGCACCAACACAACACATATGGTTTAAAAGACAACAAATGGGAATATGATAAATATCAATGAAGAAATTTGTAACGCATGGAAATAATACTTTGTTGAATTACTAAATTGTGAAGCTCCAAGTAACAATATCCCACAGTAAGCGGTTCTACCGTTTGAACCACAAATTGAAGAGCTCGTTTTTGAAGAAATCCTATATGTAATAACACGACTTAAAAACAATAAGGCAACTGGGGCTGATGGAATCGCTTGTGAATTTATAAAGGCAGGTGGCCATGCATTACATCAATAGCTATACGAACTAATAATGAAAATCTGGAGGACAGAAGAATTACCCCATGACTGGAAAGAGTCATTATTGATATCTATCTTTAAGAAAGGAAACAAGTTCCAATGTGAAAATTATAGAGGAATATTATAAACCTATGAGAACAAAGTCTTAAGACGCATCTTTGGGCCCAATAGGGATACACAAAGTGGAGAGTGGAAAAGAAGAAGCAACAAAGACATTTATAATCTGTTTAAGTCGCCGCTAATCACTGGTATCCTGAAGGCTAATAGACTGCAATGGCTGGGGCATATAGAAAGAATGGAAGATAATAGGGAAACAAAACTCGCTTACACTCAGGAAATAAATGATCGTAGACCCCGAGGTAGACCAAGAAGACGGTGGAGAGATAATATATATACAGACCTACAAGCACTTGGAATCAACGACTGGCAAGAGAAGGTCCACCAGAGAGACGAATGGAGACGGATTGTATCTGCAGCAAAGAACCTCAATGGCTCGGAATGCTGAAGAATAAGAAGAAGAAGAAGAAGAAGAAGAAGAAGAAGAAGAAGAAGAAGAAGAAGAAGAAGAAGAAGAAGAAGAAGATATATATATATATATATATATATATATATATATATATATATATATATATATATACACACACACACACACACACACGCACACATTCACACAGGAACAAACAAACTCACTTTAAGGGTTAAGAATTGGACACGCAGGCCCGACCAATAGTCCGTCGTCGTCCTCCTCCTCCTCCTCCTCCTCTTTCTTCTTCTTCTTCTTCTTCTTCTTCTTCTTCTTCTTCTTCTTCTTCTTCTTCTTCTTCTTCTTCTTCTTCTTCTTCTTCATCTTCTTCTTCTTCTTTCTCTCTATCTTTCTCTCTTTCCCCCTCTCTCTCTTTCAATCTTTACTTAATCTACACAATACGTCTTATGCTAACCGAGAAAAACAACAATACTATTTTTTTAAAAGTATCATCATCATCAAGTGCAGCGCCGGCTGGCATATATGTTCATGGCTCTCCGCAGATCTCGGTCTTTGGTGTTCTGGATCACCTCTGCTGATATTCCTCCATGCCACGTCTCAATCCGTCCAGCATCATTTCTCTTGGTCTGCTTCTGCCTCTCTTCCCCTCGATCTTTCCAGTTGTCACGATGTTCTCCAATGCCTTTCTTCTCATCACATGACCAAAGAAAGCGGTTTGTCTCTTTCTTATTGTTGTATATAGTGTTCTAGTTTCATTAGCCACTTTTAGGCAATCGTTGTTAGTTACTCAGGCAGTCCAAGGGATTCTTAAAAACCACATCTCTGTTGCTTCTAAGTTCTTCCTTATAAAAAAAAAAAAAAATTATGCAAACAATCTTCTTATATATAAAAGGCGATCTCCGTCTGTCTGTATGTCCGTATGTCCTTTATGCGCTCGCGAACGGCCCATCCAATTGAGATGAAATTTTCTACATGTCTTCCTTTCATTTCCGCGCAGCCAATTGTCATATTTTTTTTGTGTGAAATCGGCTGCTTACTGAATATTATTTAATTTTCCATGTTTCATTATAATTTATATACAGCGAGGGGACCTAACTCTGTAAAAGTTATTTCAAGGGGCATAACTTTTAATAACTTTTCTGTATAACTTATAGTCATATTGTTGCATCGTTTTCAAAGATTTATAAACTCTTTGTCCATAGTTATGTACCGGCATATGAGTTATAATAAATAATGATACAATCTTTAAGGCATTTTCAAAGTTTTCATAAAAATAATGCACAATGCATAACATTGTAACTCATCTTTTTATGCTTAAGAAGTTACTGTAGTCATGCAGGTGATTAGAAAGAGTTTTCATTAAAAATAATGGATGGTGTGTGGAAGGACATTCTTTTAAGTTACTTTTTTTGTTGTATGAATTTAATGAGACGCTACCCGCCTGGAGCTGGGCGAAGCCACGCCGGGTCAGATAGATAGACAGACCCACCTTTTCGCTGCAGTAATGTACAGGCATATGCGTTAAAATCCTCCTCCTCCTCTCCCCTCCTCCTCCTTCTACCCTCTTCCACTTCCCCTCCTCCGTCTCCCTCCTCCTCCTCCCTCTTTCTCCGCCTCCTCCTTCCTCCTCCCTCCTCCTCCCTCTTCCTCCTACCTCCTCGCCCTCCTCCTAATCACTCCTCTTCCTTCCTCCTCCCTTCTCCTCCTCTCTCCTCCCACTCCCTCCTCCTCCCTCCTTCTAATTCTATGTCCTCCCCCTCATCCCTCCTCCTCCCCTTCCTCCCTCTTCCTCCTCCCCCTCCTCCTCCCTCTCCTCCTCGCTCCTCCTCATCCCTCCTCCTCCCTTCTTCTCCTCCCTCCTCATCCTCTCTCCTCCTCCCTCTACCTCCTCCCTCCTCTTCCCTCCACATCCCTCCTCCTCCTCCCTCTTCCTTCCCCTCCCTCCTCCTCCTCCCCCTCCTCCTCCTGCGTTCTTCTCCTCCCTCCTTCTCCTCCTTCTCCTTCCTCCTCCTTACTCCCTCTTCCTCCTCCTACCTCCTCGCCCTCCTCCCTCCTCCTAATCACTCCGCTTCCTTCCTCCTCCCTTCTCCTCCTCCTCCTCCTCTTACGTCCTCCCCCTCATCCCTCCTCCTCCCTCCTCCTCCTTCTCCTCCCTTTGTCTCCCTCCTCCACCTACCTCCTCCTCCTACTCTTACTCCTCCCTCCTCCTCCCTCTCCTCCTCCCTCCTCATCCCTCTCCTCCTCCCTCCTCATCCCTCCTCCTCCCTTCTCCTCCTCCCTCCTCATCCTCTCTCCTCCTCCCTCCTCCTCCTCCCTCTACCTCCTCCCTCTCCCTCCACATCCCTCCTCCTCCTCCCTCTTCCTCCTACTCCCTCCTCATCCTCCCTCCTCATCCCCCTCCTTCTCCTCCCTCCTCCTCCTCCCTCCTCCTCCCTCCTCCTCCTACCTCCGCCTCCTCCCTCCTCCTCCTCTCTCCTCCTCCTCCTCCCTCCTCCTCTATCTCCCTCCTTCTCCCTCTCCTCCTCCCTCCTCCTCCTCCCCCTCATCCTGCGTTCTTCTCCTCCCTCATGCTCCCTCCTCCTTCTCCTTCCTCCTCCCTCTTCCTCCTTCCTCATCCTACCTCTTCATCCCTCTTCCTCCTCCTCCCTACTCCTCCTTCCCTCCTCCCTCCTCCTTCCTCCCTCCTCCTCTCTCCTCCTCCCTTCTACTCCTCTCTTCTTCCTCCTCCTCTATCCTTCCCACCTCCTCCTCCCTCTTCCTCCCTCCTCCTCCCTCCTCCTCCTCCTTCCTTCTCCTTTCTCCTCTTCTTCTCTCCTCCTCCTCCTCCCTCTACCTCCTCCCTCCTCCTCCTTCCTCCTCCTCCCTCCTCCTCCTCTCTCCTCCTCTTAATCCCCCCTCCTCCCTCCTATTCCTCCCTACTCCTACTCCTCCCTCCTCTTCCCTCCGCCTCCTCTCTCCGCTTATCTCTTCCTCCCTCCTCCTCCCTCTTCCTCCTCCCAGCTCCTACTCCTCCTTTTTCTTCTTCTGCTGCTGCTGCTGCCGCCGCTCCATTTACCCTGACATAAGCCTGGGTCATGGACATTGAGGTGAGTGACCGGGCATGAGGAAGAATGGAGATTAGAGTGGGAGACAGTAAAGTGACTGACCTGGCTATGAGAAAACAGCCAGTCCTGAGAAATAAAATAGTGAGGATAGAGGGAAAAACCCCTAGGAGGGATGGGGGGAGAGACAGTGTATTTGTGTGTGAAGTCAAGGGACTTCAGACAGTTGATGTGTAGATGCCGAACTGATCGGTAGGCTGAGTGAGAGAAGAGACCGACTGCGGGTCAGGTCGTTTAAGAGAGATCTCCGTGTTGTGGTGTTCTGCTAGTTGTGAAGACAGGCCTGAACCCAGAGTGGGTTCTGTAGCGAGTGTAGGCCTAAACCCAGAGTGGGTTGCATAGTTGAGCAGTGGCTCCAACCCAATGTGTGGGTTGTATTGTGGGAGATCCAGCCGTGGACAGTAGCTGGATTACCTGTCTTGTGGAGTTGATAAGAAGCAGGCCGTGAGAAGGCATTGATGTGTGCTGGTTAAATTGTGAGGAGGATATTTATAATCTATGGATTACATTGTTTCTGGATATATACATATGTTCCGTGAGTCTGTGTTATTTTCTGTAATAAAGGATTATGTGCGCCAACTGAATCTTGTTTCATGACTGGTGAATATGCACTGCGGGGGTGAGTTACATTGCAAGACAGATATCTCCATTGACACACCATGAGTATCGTTACCTAGACAACGACCATCACACAATAATATCATGAGCATATCATCGTAAGAACTTCGTGATATTATCATCAAGAAAACGTGTGACACCCAAGTTAATTGTTGGGGAAGATGTAAAGACCTTTCAAGTGCTCTTTCTAATGCTTTTTGTAAGTTGATCTTCGTTTATCTAGGTTGTTCTAACTGCAACCAATAAATGATTAGACAGACAGGCAGACAGACAGACAGACAGACAGACAGAGAGGGAGGGAGAGACAGACAGACAGACAGACAGACGGGAACGGGAACTTATATGACTACTTATATGAATTAAATGAGATGCTCCCCATCAGGGGCTGGGCGAAGCCGGGCAGGGCCAGGCAGACAGATAGACAGACAGATAGACATACAGACAGACAGATAGACAGTCGGGAACGGGAACTTTTATGACTACTTATATGAATTAAATGAGATGCTCCCCACCAGGGCTTGGGCGAAGCCGGGCCGGGTCAGTTAGTATTTTATAAAGGCATGGGCAATGTACAAATATCATTACTGCATGGCTCACTAATAATAAGTATTGATGTGTCAAATGTTATTAGCTATGTTAAATATACTGTACTGCCAATAGGAGACGTTTATACTAGGGTTTTATTATTATTATTATTATTATTATTATTATTATTATTATTATTATTATTATTAGCATTATTATTACTAAACACAGCTGCGCGAGATTCGGCAGCGGATCACGTCACGGTTTCTTACCGAGAGGTTTGTGAGCCGGTCGTTCGGAAAGCAATGGCAAACAACTGAGCGTAAAACTTGCCAACATATCAAACCGCGCCTGAAAAATACTGGTGTTGACGGCATTGTCCTGTAAATAGGATATGAAAACAAACATATTATAATTATTGTGGCACTCACCACACCCGACACTCCACATTGTGCCAACGGTTTCGGGCGGAAGAGCGCAAATGGGAAGGTACACGCGCATCCTGGTGCGAGGAAATGCAACCTAAGACTAAATGTCATGGCAGGGCAGAACCGGCCCTAAGACTTGGTCTATTATCGAAGCTCCGACAGGCGAACAGTTAGGTCATTGCTTTGCTGATCCGGCAGCTTCTGCAGCTTGTCTTGTTCCAGATGTTTTAGTGTTACGTTTCCTCTGGAGTAAACTAGGCAGGCCAACAGATTGATCACGCTGCATGGGCAATACAGGGTCTCTGCAACTATGGAGAGGTATAACTCCATTCCTTGTTCCGAGTATGGGTTGTAGTTATTATGCCTTTCTTAGCACAAGGTAACAAGCTATCGTCTGTCAAGATGGCAAGGTACCGTTAAGTAGTATTATTATTACTGTTATTATTACTATTATTACTTTTATTATTATTATTATTATTATTACTATTATTAAGAGGAGGAATGGAGAATATGTAATAAAGATGTGACAGATAATTCACACTTGAGAGCAACATAATCAGTGTATCTAGTTTATGATAGGGAGGCTTTTTTAATCAGTTAATTATAGGAGTAAATTAATTATGGGTGTCAATAAATTATGGGGGTTGCATTAATTATGGGATATGCCATTAATTATGGGGTATTGCATTAATTATGTGGGGTTCTCATTAATTGTGGGCGTCATGTTACTTATGGGAGTTAATTAATTATAGGGGTTGTATTAATTATAGGTTTTTCATTGGTTACGTGGTATCATATTAATCGTGGGGTAACACATTAATTATGGGAGTAGCATTAATTATCTCGGTTGGATTAATTATGGGGGTTGCATTTATTATGGGATTATTATTCATTATATGAGTTGATTAATTATGGAGTATCACAGTATGTGGTTTAACTAATTGTAGGGGTACAATAATTATGGAATTTTCATTTATTATAGGGTTGCATTAATCATGGCATCATATCAATTATGCAGTATCACATCAACTATTGGGTTAATTAAATAAGGGAGCAGTGGTGTGCAGGGGGGGGGGGGGTGCGGGGGTGCGACGGCCCCGGGCATCAAGCCGGGAGGGAGGCATCCAATTAGGGAAAGGGGCATCCAATTAGGGAGAGAACAATTTAGGGGCATCCAATCAAGGGGTTGGCCCCGGGCATCAAAGAACCCCTGCACTGTATGGGAGTCAAGTAAAATGTGATGGTTTATTAATTATGGGGGTTGTAGTAATTATGGCGTACCACGTTAATTATAGGGTATCACAGTAATTGTGGGGTATCATATTAAATATGGTGTATCACATTAATTATTGGGGTTTTCATTAATTATATGGATCATGTTATTATGGTGGTATATTAATTGTGTGTGTTGAATTTATTATGGGATAGAACATTAATTATGTGGTATCACATTAATTATGTGATATCACAATACTTTCTGGGTATCACATTAATTATGGGGTATCACATTAAATATGAGGTATCACATTAATTATGAGGTATCACATTTATTATGGGGTATCCCGTTAATTATGAGGTGTCACATTAATTATAGGGTATCACATTAATTATGTGGTATCACGTTAATTATGGGGGTTAATCTATTATGGATGTTGCATTGATTATGCGGTTTATATTAATTATGGTTGTTGCATTAATTACGGGGATTGCATTGATTATGGGGGTTGCATTTATTATTGGGATTGCATTAATTACTGGCGTTGCCTTAATCATGGTAGTCAAACTAATTATCTCAATATAGATAGCTCTTAAGAACTCATTTCCTCAACTCGACTGACAAAAATAAATTGCAAAGACAATTCTTCATCTTGTGACATGCTGCCTTTGCTTGTGCTAATCTACATTAGCTTCTTTAATAGATTTTGCCTCTAAGGGTTCATTTTAAGAATATCACCAGAAAATTGATTTTGAGAAAATGTCACGAGAAATTTCATTCTAATCAACCACAGTTGAAAGACAGGCACATCTTCATATTTGAATAACGAAAGTACACGCAATAGATTGCACGATTTATTGTCTGGCATATTTCGCTGGGTAGGGTGTATACCGCAGAAATCACACAAAAATGAACTACAGCAACTAGATAAACCCTTCAAACTGAAATATACAACATTCATATTCACACAGTACTTGGTATTGTCTACCATGGTAATTTGAAACTGACTGTCACTCTTTTTGTTTGCACAAAGTTGGTTTTTGTAAATGTATCACACATGAATTTGCCAGCTTAAACATGCGACCATTTTGTGTGTGCTGGCAACTGGCCTAGAATGAAACCTCTGGCAAATGGAAAGATAGAGCATTGTTTTGCTGATCCTGCAGCTTCTGTAGCTTGTCTTGTTCCATATGTATTAGTGTTACCTTTCTTCTAGAGTAAACTAGGCAGACCGAGAGAGGGATTATGCTGCAAGGACAATTTATACTCTCTGCAATTCAACCTGGGCTTTCTCCTATGGAAAGGTATAACTCCATTCTTGATGTTACCGCCATGGGTTGTAGTTATTATGCCTTTTTTCAAGCACAATGCAAGAAACCATTGTCTGTCAAAACGGCAAAGTGCTAGTTATTGTGTGTGTTAAACAACACAATAAACGTAAATCTCCATTTGAAAACTATTAATTACTAAATTGTTCAAGCTAATATGACTAATCATGGATTAGATTAAATATCAAAGTGATCCGCTTGAGATGAACGAGGCAATGTGTTCTGACTTCAACCTACGAACAATGGTCAACTGACAAACATCTCGTTTGTCTACCAATTCACTGCAGTTGCCGACTTGTTACTACATGTGAGAAGAAGAGAATACATTTTCATCACTATTGTAACGCAAACGGCCTACTTTTTAATTCTCTTATGGCCTATTTTTAAGTGTGTGTGTGTGTGTGTGTGTGTGTGCGTGTGTGTGTGTGTGATGTATTTATAGTAGATCAAGATTTCAACACTTTAAGCTGGCTCTGTGCCGAAGATGTTACGAATGAAATTCTTAATCTCAGATACTGAGTTCTCGGAGTGATTTTGAAACAGGCCGCCTTGCGTTGATTCCCATACAATTGTATGAGCGCCAGTCGTTCAGAAAGTAAAGGCAAAGTACTAAAAGTAAACTTGCCCAGGAATTACAAACAGCTAAATATGCTGGGGATGTCTTCGTCGTCCTGCAAAGAATATTCAACTAACTTAAACTATGGCTTAAGAATTTATGATCAATTTACATAACAATATCAGCTGGAAGTTGCAGATCGCTCAATATTTATGCTAGAGATGTAATAAATATCGTCACAATGGATGAATGAAGCTTTTACTGATTTTGATTCATTCACAATTGGCCGTAGTCCGATTGCCTGTCTCTGAAATGTTGATGACAGGGTTCTCCTCTCCAAATGACTGGCGCCTTGCTGTCTTGAAAGACAATAGTTTTTAATTTTTTAATGTTTTATTTTTTATTTTTATTTAAATGGAGTCATACTTCTCCATAGCACACAGTCTGGGCTGAATTGAATAGTCCATGTGTTGCCCATACAGCGTGATCACTCTCTCGGCCTGCCTAATTTAATCCAGAGGATAGGTGACACCAATACATCTTCTCTCCAATAGTGCAAGGGGGTTAGAACAGTTAACTCTGTATGCTAGCAATCAAGACGAAAATAACATTTTGTTTTAACATTTTATTTACCTTCTTTATTTGTGTGTGTGAGAAGATAATGATTTTTTAAAAAGTAATAATGTTCACAGATAAAACTCATCATTGGCACCTTGCCGTCTTGGCAGACAATAGTTTGTGCTTCAAAAAGGCATAATAACTATTACCCATGGCGGTAGCGAATGTGACTGGTAAGGCCAATTCGCGCTGTAAATGTTCGTCCACAGTGGGTGCATGTGAACACGTGGTCATTTCCACCCTCATGCACCATCTTACGTCTCACGCGCTCGGTGTGGGGCTTATCTGCAGTAATTTTCTCCTTTGTCTTTATTCCATTTCTGATGTTTGCCCTCTATGCAACACGTTCAGCGGCGACTTGTTCCCAATGTGCATTATCAATGCCTGTATCAATCATGTCCCGTTTACACACATCTTTGTATTGTAATAGAAGCCGACCCTGAGATCTGTTATTAAGATAAAACAGATAAAACTATGTCTCAGCAAAAGATTTATTTCATGTTGCTTTGAACTTAAGCGTTGTCCACATGCGTGATAGTAATTCTTGTGCACTGACTGATCTTTTAGCTTGGATTAGTTTTCACTGGTACCATCAAGCAAATCCACTACGACTTCTGAGGTACTTGTAATTTACGTCCCAAAGTCAAGGGTAAGAAGTCAGCATTTTAGTCCAGCTGACCGATGTTGGGGTGGAACCCGCTACCTTGGCATCTTCGCACAGTTAGTCTAAGAGCGATCTCTCTTATCCATTCGGTCATGCTGACCTCATCAAAATAGAATCAACAATGAAACATTGAAAACGTCCCAAATTTCGAGAACCGTAGTTCCATAATTGCCCGCTCCGTGGCGAATAGTTTACGTATGCAGTTCGTAATTTCACATACTACATTCGAAATACAGCTGCGGGCGATTTGGAAGCTGGCCGCCTTGCGTTGGGATTTTTATAAAATGGTATGAGTATGAGTGCCGGTCGTTCGGAAAGCAATGGCAAATTACTGAACGTAAACTTACCAAGGGATTACCAACATCCAAAACATGCTGGGGCTGACTGCGACGTCCTGTAAATGATATGCAATTAACTTGTTAAGTTCCATAATTAATCACACTAGAGGTTGGAGAACAACGTCAGAAGGAGACTGAGCAGGGTAATACAGACAATCAAGGGCATTACAGTAATATGCCACATCAGCAATCTAATCCAATGTTTTAATAAACCTGAGAACATGCAAGAAATAAAGGTTAAATTCTAGAACGTGCATTTCGGCTTTAAGCTGATTGATTGATTGATTGATTTAGAAACCGACATCACAGCATTCGGGACATTCCCATAAGCGCTCCGTCCCCATCCTCAGCAGCCAGCGAAGAGTTCCAACACTAATAGTTCCAGTAGCGGCTTTAAGCTGAATAACCTCAGAGGTCCTGGTTCACTTCATAACTGTCTTATATATAAGGTGCTATACCCATAAGTTATAACCACTTCGTACCAGAAAGGTGTTTTTTTTTTAAAGTTGCATATCCCTTACAGGACGTTGCAGTCAACACCATCATTTTTTCAGCTGTTGTTGATGATCTTGGCAAGACTACGCTCAATAGATTGTCATTGCTTTCTGAGCGACCGGCTCATATACCCCGTAAGTAACCAACGCGACGCGATCCGCTGGCTAATCTCGCGCAGCTGTGTTCCTCACGTGGATATACGGGATTACGGAGAAAGTCGTTAACTCTCTTCACCAGGGAGACCGGCCCCAATATTTTACAACCAATCCGTACCCGTCTATATCACCCCGGATGCCTTTATTTCCTAGAAGAGATTTTCCATGTGCCCAGTTGTCACATAGTGTGGTCATTCATCCACATTCTCAGTCCCTACAACATTTATCAGGGCTATTTTGGGACGGAATGTTCGATAACGAGGCTGGTATGATAAAGGCGCATGCAATTCTTTGATTGGCTGATGCCTGCCTAAGAGACGCTATCTTCTGGGCCAACACCATAGCCTAACTGTAGTGATTTGGATTCCTTCAGGGACGGGTCATTTGTTTTTCAAGATGTGATGCTAATTTAATTTCCTCTGTATCTCAGGTAGGCCTATAAATCATTCTTAAAATGTAGTGGCTGTGCCTAATTAAAGAGACAAATAACAGAGTATTTGTATGAGAAATGTGAAAGTTAGATCAGAACTTCATTGAGAAGTTACTCTGAACGTTGCTTTCTATCAGGCTTTCAAGACTAAGCCACTGAATACTTTATTACCATATCTATCGTTCATCTGCTATGAGAA
Source organism: Cepaea hortensis (assembly GCA_963921405.1). Lineage (NCBI taxonomy): Eukaryota > Metazoa > Mollusca > Gastropoda > Stylommatophora > Helicidae > Cepaea > Cepaea hortensis. Next base: position 156,106 of record CAWUFQ010000618.1, read on the forward strand.
TTCAGCGGTATGCCTGATGTCTGTATATCACTCTCAGAGCCTATCTGCATTATTATATGCTTCATAGAACTTTTCTATGGAAGCATATCATTGCACATTCTTAATTGACTTTAGTAATACTCTTGTCTTATCACTTTGGTGATCAGAATGTGTGATGTAACATGTAATCTTTTCCCTGTAAATGCTGAGAATGTTTGAGTGAGTGAGATGTTGATTTTATTGGTACTATCTCACACGAGAAGAAAGACGCCTTATTATACCCATATGTTTGCCGGACGTGCATTTTGCGCCAGAATAGCACAATTCCTGTGATGACTGGTGATTCTTTACGTTCATGAGAATTGCTAAAAGCACTCCTCAGATTTGCCTCGAATGCAGTTTTTCACTGAAGACGGTGCGCTTGTTCCTTTGCAACATTGGTTGTGTTTGCGAACTGTGTTCAGAAAAGGACCATATATGTTCGAACCTTGGCTATTGACATAAGCCTGGGTCATTGACAGTGAGTTGAGTGACCGGGCATGAGAAAAGAATGGGTGAGAGTGGGAGACAGTAAAGTGACTGACCTGGCTATAAGAAAACAGCCAGTCCTGAGAAATAAAATAGTGAGGGTAGAGGAAAAACCCCTAGGGTGGATGGGACGAGAGATAGTGTATTTTTGTGTGTGAAGTCAAGAGACTTCGGAGAGTGGAGTTTGAGATACCGAAGGAGTCGGTAGTCCACGGAGAACGGTGTTGTGTTGTTCTCCTAGTTGTGAAGACAGGCCTGAACCAGAGTAGGTTCGATAGTGAGTGATGGCCTAAACCCAGAGTGGGTTGCATAGTTGAGCAGTGGCTCCGACCCAATGTGTGGGTTTATTGTAGGAGATCCAGCCGTGGATAGTAGCTGGACTGAATGTCTTGTGAATTTGAGATTCATCAGGCCGTGAGAAGCCAATGATGTGTGCTGGTTAAATTGTGAGGAGGATATTTATATTCTATGGATTCCATTATTTCTGGATGTATAAACATGTTCCGTCTGTCCGTCTTATTTCTGGAATAAATGATTATGTGCGCCAACTCAATCTTGTTTCATGACTGGTGAAGGTGCACTTCTGGGGTGAGTTGGATTAAGAGACAGTAGATAGCTCAATTGACACACCATGAACATCGTTACCTAGACAACGACCATCACACGACAATATCAAGCAAAGATCATCAAGAACATTGAACTGATCATAAAGAACGACGTGTGACATCTGCGGTCTCTCCTGGCAAGAACGACGGGGATATATTGAGAAACCCATTGCATTATAGACATTGGTGTCATTCTGAGATATTTGTGGGCTCTTCGCTGAAAGAGAGGAGTTATTATCTGTGACTTCCTTCCATCAAACTGTCAGCGCGCGTGGAAAAATACGCGGCAGAAATCACAAGCAAACAGACAGTTCACGTCAAGTTCACTACAGGTGAATTGGATACCAACCATATCTCTGAAGAGAGTGGGGGTGTCAGAGATTTAACGCAGCACAGATCAACCGGGAGAGTCCATTACGGTGACAGGCGTAGTCACTAAGTCACAAACAGCGCGTTGGTGAATACGCGGCACAAAAGTCTGCGCGGCGAGACGGGATGGATATCGCTGTCGGTAATAAAGACAGGATTGATAATTCAAGATATTGACAGGTGTGTGTGGCGAGGGAATGCACTGTGTTGTCGCAAGTTGACTGGTCAAGATTTGTCGACGCAGTTAATAGGACGGGTGGAGACACCAGCGTCCAGGTACGGGGGAGAGGTACAAGAGCAGCCGGGTGGGGCTGAGAAGGTTGACCTTGGGTGGCAAGGCTGTTTAACAGTAAGCAGTTACTGAGAAAATTTCCACGGAGTTAAAAAGAGCAGCCGTGTCGGGGCTGAGAGGTTGGGTGGAAAGTGTTTTTTGTATGACGGAAAAGTGTCCGGTCATTTTACAGACAGTCAGTGTGGATTATTGTGATAAAGAGAAACAGAGATGACCGGCGGGTTCAAGGCCGTGGACAATGGAAAGTTACTGAAAAATTGTCCAGAGTAGAACGAGATAAACACGTTGTTTTTCTAATGAAACGAGGATTTACGTTTAATGTCTTTGTGTGTGTGTCATCATCGGGTCATCAGGAAACAATCCACAACAGTCATTCAGGTGCCGTCATCGCAAGGATGATCGCATTTCTCTATCAAAAAAGACTGGCAAAAACGGATTTAACGCGCTAGATCATTTACTGACATTCGTTGGTTTAACCTTTTCGGCAACAGTGAATACCATACCATCACTTCAAAGCGACAGCGACTACACAGTTAAACATTCATTGACTTTAAAGGTATTTTCGTCTCCCCAAAACGCATCAGAATACTAATTCATTGTGGGAAGCTAACGTCGTAATCTTTTCAAAACAGTAACCGACAAACATTTCCAGGCGATTTTCGGAGACTATTGAAAACAAAATAAGGACTTTTATGAGATTTCACCATTGCATTGTTGTCGGCGATTTTTTTTTGTTTCTCTTGCTCTCATCGTCCTAAGTATTGTTGTTGTGCGTTACGTACTTATTTGTATGTGGTCCAGTGGTCGTAATAAGTAGGATATCTTTGCATTGTTTCGCGACGTACGGGAGACAAAGCAAAGAGAAATTGTCTAGGTACACATTGTATGTTGTTGAGAGGCAGCTGACGAGTCAGTTTGTTTTGTGCGGTTGAGCATTGGGTCGTCTCGACTTTATACACGGTGTCCAAGTGTCTATCGTCAGATCTATGTACTTTATTCATTTTATATTTGTTCTTTTTACTGTTTTCTTCTTTTTGTTATATTTACATATGATATTTGTTGTGGTCGGATATATGTTATTATTGTGATCTTTCGTCATGTCTGCTGTCTAGTGGTCTTTGCCAGTTTATATTTATATATTACGCGCACTGTGGGTGTCCCTACACAAGCTTGTGGTTGTTACTGTAATTTATTTCTTTGTGATCACCGTCTCCGTGTACTTGGCTTGTGAGTCTAGCGTTTTCTAGAAAACACTTACTGTTATCATCCATTTGTTTGTATATGTATTTATATGTATGTTTAACAATATTTCCAGAAATGTTATACAACTATTTGTTATAGATATATGCGAGGGAGGATATTTTCCCTCACTACCTAGTGCTTATAGAGTGACTGGGTGAGTACAGAGTGATATTTTAGCACTACGAATTTACGTTCACAGGGAGTGCTGGTGTACTTAGGGAAGTGACACAAAGACTAACAGCAGAGTCTTCACATGTATAGTTGGCTGACAGACAGCAACGTGTCCACAAGTACAAGATGCCTACTTTAATGGAATATATTGAAGCAGGTGAACGAATAGGCCTGAAAGGTAAAGAGTTACAGGAGTATGCCGAAGCAAAAGAACAAAAACAGACGGAAAGAGATGAGAGGCATAATGAACGCGAGGCAAAGCGTCTACATGAAGAGAAAGAGACGCAAGTAAAACTGGCTGAAATGGAAAACAAACGTCTACAGGAAGAGAAAGAGACGCAAGTAAAACTAGCTGAAATGGAAAACAAACGTCTACAGGAAGTATAGTTAGCTGAAATGGAAATTGAGAAAGAGAAGATCAAGTGTCAGATGCAAGTTGAAATCGAGTTAAGAAAACTAGAACTATCTTCGAAGGGTCAAAGTGAGGAAATCAGAAGACCGTCGCAGTCGTCACAGAGATTAAAACTGCCATATTTTACAGACCGGGACCAACTTGAAAATTATTTGGCCAGGTTCGAGGCATCAGCCAAAGCGTTAGGTATTCCAGAGAAGGAGTATGCGATGCGACTTGGCGAGTTTCTTACGGGTAAGGCACTAGACACCATGTTAAATTTACCTGTAGAAGAAAGAAACAACTACACTATCTTACGTCAACGTTTGCTGACAAAGTTCCAACTAACTGAACATGGATATAGAACAAAGTTTAGACAGTTAGTGCCAGAGACAAATCAAGATTTCACAGACTTTGTTAACACAGTAAAGAACACATTTAACAAATGGATGGAGCTTGCAGAAGTAGGGAAAGATGTTAATAAATTAGTAGATTTAGTGTTAAGAGACAAAGTATTAGCTTCATGTAATACTAACTTAGTGGCTTTCTTTGAGGAACGTAAGCCAAAGGACATAGACACAATGTCTCAGTTAGGGCAAAATTACATGACTGCACATCCTAACGTATCTATTGGGAAACTAATGAGTGAGGAAATAGTCTGTGCAGCGTACACTAAACAGGACCAGAATCCAGTCATCAGACCAAGGGCGAAAAGTGTGGATTCAGCACAGAAAGGTGAGCAGCAAGAACTTCAAGATAATGGTTTCCGAGGAAACAATGTTGGTAGAGTAGGACGGTACCCATATAGAAGAGGGAATTTCCAGAGAAGTCCAAATTATGCCGGATGCTGGAATTGTGGGAGCTGGAGACACAAGGCAGCACAGTGTGATGCACAACCATCCAGTGAGCCAACAAGTTACGCAAGGAAGGAGATCATCTGTTTCAAATGTGGAAAGAAGGGGCATCTCAGTCATCAATGTAGGATGAGAGAAACAGAGCATTCAAATGCGGCACAAGTGATTGAGACTATCAACAATGAAGATTGTAGTGGGTGCAAACCTCTTTTTGAAAAAGACGGTCAGCCAGTCTTAGTGTGTGGTCATACAGTGAAAGCAGGTTCAGCAATCCATGAAGGAGGAAGTCTGAAGCTGCATCAGGGATTCGTCAATGATAGACCAGCGTTAATAATTAGGGATTCCGGATGTACGTCTATCGGAGTGAGGAAAAGTTTAATAGATCCCTCGGATTATACAGGGGAAAAGATTAGATGCATAACATTCAACGGCACAGTAGAGTTCTACCCATTAGCCATAATAACAGTAAAAACACCATATATCACTGGAAGAGTGACAGCGTGTGTTTTGGACTCACCAGTGGCTGATTTGATCATAGGTTATAGGAGTTAAAGATTGTACAGAAGAGGAAGTAGCTTATTGGGACCGAAAATATAGTGTAAGCAATAATGAGGTAGTTACCACAAGAGAACCTAAATTAGAGAATATAGCTGAGGTAGAAGAGGCACTTGAAGTAGACACAGGAACTCAGGACAAGGATAGTACAGCTGAGCAGATGAGAATGGATCCCAAATATAGTGCTAGTGGCTCCCAGAGACAAGATACTACTCTGAACAAATGTTCCCAAGGGTGTAGGAGAGTAGAACATAGGCAGTCAAAGAAAGGTAGATGGTGCTTCGAGAGGAAGAACAATGTTCGCACTCGCAGGTTTTCAGATAGTGGAACTGCACGTGGGCAAGGAGCGGTATCTTTAGCACACACAGACCGATATACTAGAACAGCTCAGGATAGTGCATGTGCAGGGCACATAGGCATAAGGCGTATGCAGCAGAAAGCAAGGTGCCAGGTATATGGGCCAAGATTGAATAAAGAGTTTAGACTAAACAGAGACTCAAGTGTAACGGAGCAATATGCAGATAGGAAAGTTGAGTCAGGTCTAAAGAGTGTTCGCGACATTACTGACCCAGGGCTAGGGATAGCAAACAGATGTTGTAATTGTAGAGGTACCATGAGTCATGGGTACACGAAAGGTAGAAACAGCATCGACAGGAATCAGAGGAGGGTTAATGCAAGAACAGAACCACCTGATATAGGGTTGGTACACAAATAGTATTGTGTGGTCGTGAAGTAGTAAGAGACCTGTGGGTACATAAGTATAATGCTTTCCTATGATGTATTATTATTATGTGATGTATTAGTCCATGCACTGGTACACAAGATGGAAAGATGGTTGTATTTATGTGTGGCGAAAATAGGAGTGTACTATGAGCATTTGATGTATTATGTAGTGTGGTAGCTAGAGTAAGGTGCAGCCATACTTAGGGCTACCCAGGCAATATGTCTGAGTCACATGTTTAGTAAGTGTTAGTCTCCCAATATTTGAAAACGAAGTTTTCTTTTAAGAGGGGGGTGATGACATAAGCCTGGGTCATTGACAGAGAGTTGAGTGACCGGGCATGAGAAAAGAATGGGTGAGAGTGGGAGACAGTAAAGTGACTGACCTGTCTATGAGAAAACAGCCAGTCCTGAGAAATAAAATAGTGAGGGTAGAGGAAAAACCCCTAGGGTGGATGGGGCGAGAGATAGTGTATTTTTGTGTGTGAAGTCAAGGGACTTCTGAGAGTGGAGTTTGAGATACCGAAGGAGTCGGTAGTCCACGGAGAACGGTGTTGTGTTGTTTTCCTAGTTGTGAAGACAGGCCTGAACCAGAGTGGGTTCGATAGTGAGTGAGGGCCTAAACCCAGAGTGGGTTGCATAGTTGAGCAGTGGCTCCGACCCAATGTGTGGGTTGTATTGTAGGAGATCCAGCCGTGGATAGTAGCTGGACTGAATGTCTTGTGAATATGAGATTCATGAGGCCGTGAGAAGCCAATGATGTGTGCTGGTTAAATTGTGAGGAGGATATTTATATTCTATGGATTCCATTATTTCTGGATGTATAAACATGTTCCGTCTGTCCGTCTTATTTCTGGAATAAATGATTATGTGCGCCAACTCAATCTTGTTTCATGACTGGTGAAGGTGCACTTCTGGGTTGAGTTGGATTAAGAGACAGTAGATTGCTCAATTGACACACCATGAACATCGTTACCTAGACAACGACCATCACACGACAATATCAAGCAAAGATCATCAAGAACATTGAACTGATCATAAAGAACGACGTGTGACAGCTATGTTTGTTGAATATATATTTGATGGCTCATGCAATGATTCATGGGAAAGGACATGTTTTTCATGTGTGTTTTATTTCACATGTGAATATTGTTTATTATAATGCCCTACCTGCTGAAAAAATATACTTATGTTACCCAGTAGCGATAGAGCAAATGATTTGATGGTGATGTCGGATAGCACTTGTGAACTGAGTCTAGTCTGAGAAAGGGGAGGTATGGCATTGCAGTGTGAGTGTGGATGGGATAGGACATTCTTGCACCAATAGTACAACCCATAGGGATTGGGGACTGGTCTGGCCATAGGTCAAATTATATTACATTTTGCATAATGCAGTTGTAATTGATGCCTGTCTCCCATCTGTCTCATATCTGCCTCATGATGCTTGGTTCAGCATGTATGTTTTATGAGATTTATCTCATGATACTTATCTCAGGGTATCTGTATCTGGAGGCCTGTCTCATGCTGCCTATCTCATGAAGATTGCCTTATGATGTCTGTCTCATAATTCCCAGGTCTCTTTGTGTCTGAATCTTGTGAGACTTATCTGTACAGGTACATTATCATACTGTTGATTGTGTAATGATACCCCCAACTCAGCAAGAGATCTCAGTGTCCATCACAAATATAGGGTGAATAATGAGAATATATCACCCATTGACCATCTGAGTGGAATACACTCCATCACCAATATAAGGGGATTGGTGCCTGAGCAATATCCTTCCTTCTCCTCCCCAATTCCCTGATTTTCCTTTGTTGTTTGTTGATACTTTCTTTATGACAAATTTATAGCAATGGTTTCGCCTTTTTTGTATTAACAGAGGAATGGATGGTGGAGAGACCTTTTTATTGGGACAACTAAATGGGAGTTCATAGCTCAGAACTGCAATTCCTTTGTAGATGAAGATTCCATTGATTGCCATGGTGACGTCAGGTTGAAAGTATCAGCCTAAATTTACAACACTTTGTTGCTTATGGTGAGGTCACTGAATGGATCTACTATTTAAACCCAACCTCAGGGATGGTCTTCATTTTATCATTTCTTTAGGGATGTATCTTCAAGGCAACGAGAAAAGGACACCAGTATATGAAATTACCCCATGGCTTCAGTTTGCTTCAAACCGACTTCATAATGGGCGTCTACTGTGTGCTACATGGTACTTATCATCTTTTCCTCAGGCCTGAATTCTAGGTACTTTTGATGAATTTCTAACCCAGCTCATTTTTAGCTGTGGTGGATTATGGAGGAAGCAAAACTTGAGCTAACTGTTTAAATACACTCAGACCGGATTGGTGGCTGAAAGGCAAGAACCAGTATCTCGTCTGTTATTCTCATTCGAAACTTGGTCGTGGTGGAATTGCATTGGGTGATGCCGATGGATGTTGGACCCATGCCCCAAATTACTAGATAGTATTCAAAACTTCGTAGACAACACGTACCGAGCTAGTACCTTCCTATTATCTGTAGAAGTGAACACTCAGCTCACTGAATAACCCCAGTCGTCAGTTTCTCGGGCAGTCTTCTCACCACTGGGAATTTATCATGGTAATCTTTCAAGAAGTGTTTCACAGGAGGGAGTGAACTTGATGAGGGCATATCATGAGTAGAGCTGATACCTGCAACTTATGCCTAACCCTGCTTATTAGTGGCGACAGGATACGATTGAACATGACAGGTCTATGACTCTATGCACTGCCCCAAAAGTGATATCGCTATCTCCAGTGCCCCTGAGGGAGATACTATGTGGTTTTGTTAGGACAGTGTGAGGGATTCTTTATGATCTTATTTATTCAGAGATCATTTCACAGGAGGGAGGTTACTTGTATGGGATATATCATGAGAAAGCTGTTACTTGGGACCTCCCCTAACACCGCTACTGGTGGCATCAGGATGATAATGGACCAGAGCAATGGCTATTTACTTATGTATTGCCCAGTACATATGACTTTCTTTTTCCTCAGTGAACAATTAGTTAGTTAGTCTTTCCTCTCGAGCCTAAGGCGGCGCATAGGGCAGAAATCCTGTCTCTCATGCTTGGCGGTTCGCTGCTACCTGTTGTAGATCTTGGATATTTACTTGGCCATTGAATGAGCCTTCTCTAATGATGGTTCTACGCAGGGTCTCTCTTGGTCTTCCCCGTTTTCTTTTCCCTACTGGTGATCATATGAGGGCTTGGTAGGGGAGTCTTGACTTGTCCATTCTGAGTACATGGCCGATGTAGTTCCAACGGCGTCTTCTTATGAAATTGGATACTGTATCTTGCTTAGTCTCTTGTCTTATTTGCGAATTGGTTCTGAAGTCTGTCCAGTGGATGTTTAGAAGTCTTCTAAGACATTTGTTCTCAAAATTGTCTAATTGTTTATCTAAAGCTACCGTTGATTTCCAACTTTCACATCCATACATTAACACTGGAATCACACAAGAGTTGAAGATTTTAAGTTTTGTGTGTTTGCTGAGTGTCTTTGACTTCCAGATGTTTGACAGTTTATTGAAGGCACTAGATGCCAGTGCGATTCTAGATGATATTTCTGGTGTTGAGTCCCCATGTAGATGTCATTTTGCTTCCTAGGTATGTAAAACTGTTGACTTTTTCAAGAACGTAGCTGTCATTTGGTGTCATCTGAACTGTTGGTAAGATCAATAGTCTTTGTTTTTGTGGTGTTAATTTGGAGACCAATTTGCCCTGAAACATTTTGGACGTGGTTTATTTTCTCTTGGGCATCCGGGTGTGTTGAACTCAAAAGCACTATGTCGTCGGCAAAGTCCAGGTCTTCTAGAATTTTGTCAACCCAATGGATACCCATATTTGTGTTGTTTGTGCATTTGCGCATGACCCAATCGATAGCTATTCCAAAAAGCATCGGTGATAAGACACAACCCTGTTTCACTCCTGTTTCGACTGAGAACCAGTCAGAGTTGCCTGTTTCTGTTCTTACGCAGCAACGTGTTTCTTTGTAGGAAGATTTTATGACGTTGGTATATTTGGTAGGAAAACCATAGATGTTAAGTAGATTCCAAAGTGAAGGACGGTGAACAATGAAGAGATAATTTTTAATTATATTAGATCTGATGTTGTAGGAGGGTTTATGATGTGTTGGATAGAGGAGAGTTATTATTTGTAGGTTGGGAGTCTGCTGGTTGGTTGGGGTGATGTACCTTGTGTTTTATTCACACGTATAACTAAGCATATAATTTATTGAAGTGCAGATGTTGTAATCAATGTGAAATATGTGTCTTCGCTCGACCCCTACAGTCTATTAAAAACCAGCGTAGTGTTGAGTTCAGTTGGTGTGAAGTACATTTCTTTGTGAATGTCTTGTCCTGCTGTTGTCAAGTACAGTTCATGGAGAATGTCTTATTCAACTGTTGTTGATGTCAGTGAATTGTGAAAGTTTTGTTCAGATGTTGTTCAGACCATTTCATTGTGAATGTCTTGTCCAGCTGTTGTGATACCATTTCATTGTGAATGTCTTGTCCGGCTGTTGTGAGAACATTTCATGTTGAATGTCTTGTTCAACCTTTGTTGAGTACAGCTATTGAGAATGTTATGTTCAACTGTGTGAAGTATCTTCCATTGTTGATGTTTTGGTCCACTACTGTTGAGTCCAATTGACAAGTGTCACTTTGATACATTTAATGATAGATCCACATGAGGTTGGCAGAAAACATGCAGCCAACATTATTGGGGAGGGAACATGTTCCTTTGTTGTTGTGGCGAATTGCCAGGACCTATATATATGCCTTATACAGGAACATTTCATTTTATAAATTTTGTGTATAAACTTAAACTTTGAGTCTGGGATTTGCACAGGGGGGGGGGAGGGGGGGGGGGGTTTCCGAGCCAAATTATATTATTCCTCTAAAGGGCTGTTCGGGAATGATTATCCATCCCATTAGGGATGCCCGTAGACAACTTGCTATATCAAACCCTTATTATATCTATCTATCACATATAGATATATTTTATACAAATCTCACTCATAGGGGTCTTTGTATATTTTCTTAAAACCTCACACCAGCTTAGGTTGGATGTCATCCATGATGGTCGTTGTTGGAGCTACGGAGTTCGTGGTCAATGCGGCAATTTTGGGACTCCGCACTGAGGACAGAGACCGAGCCATTTGGGATACAATTGGGAGCAATTAACTGATTCAGTGGAAAAACACAAATTATGTTTGGAAAATACAGGTACGCAATCAAATTATCAAATATTACAATGTAAATGTCTATTCACTGAGCATTAAAACTGCGGCAGATACCGCGAAATTAAACAAATAATACGATGACCTTAGTATGGCGATATGTCGTCCTTCTGTTCAAATGAGATGTGACAGTCGGCGATATGTTATTCTTCAACACTGAATGAGTTATTTCGATTCTCTCGCATTTAAACCCCCTTTTTAATTTGTTCTTTCATACGTTTTCCCCCACCAGCTCCGTTTTCATACCTTGTCTCTCAAGGAACTCTGTATTGGATTGATTTTGTTTCCAATAACGAAGACCAATCTTTACATACAACAATGTTGCGTGTCCTTGCAGGACGCTGTGCTCAACCCCAGGTTGTTTTTTCTAGCCACCTGAACGGTAGTTTGTCATGGCTTTCTGAATGAACAGTCGACGTTTAAGTGCAACTTAATGCCAGCGTATGTATAGAACTGAGTTCGGTTTTCTAAACCACATCTTCTAGCTATTTGATTGTTGACTCCACAGGGTAAAGACGGCAAGTGGTTTGTGGTATTATAGAGTTGTTGCGCCAACCCCGCAGCTATGATGTCTCAAAAGCACATTACATTAGAGCTTTATACAATCTCCATTACAATACAAAGATGTATGTACAAAATGAAGTAAAAAAACAGTAAACGTGCATGCAAAAAAACAATGTATCTTTATCATCATTATGTGCCATGCCAATAAACGTGGGCAGTATTTCATAGTATTGTCTTCAGCTATGTTCTTGTGCCATTAAGCTAAGTGGCGATGTCATCCAGGCATTTATCTTTCTGCCCTCCCCAAGATCTTTTCTCATCAAGTTTGCCAGCTGTCGTTAAATGTTCTAGTTCTTTTCTTCTCATAACGTGGTCACATAAAATGTCTCTAGGCAATATACCGTTTTCATTTTTATTTTTTATTTCTTGTAGAACTTCCTGCTGAAACCACATTTCAACTGCCATTGAACATGAAAAGAAAATCAGAACAGTTACAAGTATGAATCGGGTTCAGTGACAAGCATGCTAACATATATCACAGATGTGTAGAGTTGAGTAAATCACACACATTCATTAGCGTTAATTGTTGTAAACTTCTAAAAATAATATGGAAATCAAAACTAAAAACACAAATACTGAAGAGATTAAACGTTACAAAGAACAAGATTATAATTAACGGACGGGACGGTGAGGAGTATTCATCAGCAAACAAAAACAACAGCAGATAAAAGCAAAAGATTACAAAATATCTATCTATCTATCTATCTATCTATCTATCTATCTATCTATCTATCTATCTATCTATCTATCTATCTATCTATCTATCTATCTATCTATCTATCTATCTATCTATCTATGAATCTATGTATCTATCTATCTATCTATCTATCTATCTTTCTATCTATCTATCTATCTATCTATCTATCTATCTATCTATCTATCTATCTATCTATCTATCTATCTATCTGTCTATCTGTCTCTGTCTGTCTGTCTGTCTGTCTGTCTGTCTGTCTGTCTATCTATCTATCTATCTATCTATCTATCTTGTTTGCATATCCTTTACAGGACATCGATGTCAACATCAGCATCTTTCAGCTGATTGTTGATTTCTTGGCAAGATTTTCGCTCAGTAGTTTGCCATTGCTTTCTGAGCAACCGGCTCACATACCCCGCAAGTTACCGACGCGGCTAGAACAGCTACCGATTCTCGCCGTCGTCACGTTACTCATGAGAGTATAAAGGATTACGGAGAAAGTCGCTAACCCCTAGACCGGGGAGGAAGGCAAAAAAATAACTAGCTAATCGTTAAACATGTTTACAACTATTTTACATATACATGTAATCAAATTCAAAACTATTTATTTAGTTAGAAAACTCTTGGGGTATTATCTTTGCGCCCCGAACATGTCCACCGGTATCAGATCCTTCCCAACCCCCAACCCTCCCCATACACAACATATGCATCAGCGTCCAGGGGCTAATAGTGCCAGTTTTGTGTTAGTTGACGAGACCGCTTATTTTCCTGATGTGCCTCTTTTGTCTGGCCGTGACAGATATGTGTTTCTTGACGAGGCTCCTCATTTTCCCGATGTAACTCGTGTCTGACCGTGCCAGTTTTGTGTTGGTTGACGAGGCTCCTCAATCTCACGATATGCGTTTCGTGTCTGGCCGTACCAGTTTTGTGTTGGTTGACGAGACCCCTCATTTTTCCTATGTGTCTCTTGTGTCTGACCATGCCAGTTATTCCCAAGTCTCTCATTCTAATGGACAAGTAGCTAAGCCAGAGTACATTCTGTCAGATGTCTCGTGTGACAAAGTATCGGCGGTCACGACTTCCGTACCGTCTGTCTCAGCTGTTATTGTAAATAACGTTGCAGTTGTTTATCTTAATATATTCGTTGTCCAACTTCTTAAGATTTTCAATAATCTGTTTTCTGTCCTCGTCTCCTTCTTCGTCCACACTGAGATGCATAAATCCAAAGAAAAAGCAGTCAAATTAAGATTGTTGACCTCTCTATAAAGTCTGTCCTCAAATGGAGAGTGTGTAGATCAAAATACTGTTCTGTTCTGCATATGTTAGACACCCCCGCAACAAATATCCAGCTGTCATTTTACCAGTTCAACTGTCACATTCATCAGTATAACCTATTTTTAATCAGCCTCTTGTGGCCTGTCCGTAGTCTGAAGATTATAACTTGCTAGTGAACTGGATCCTTTGATTTCCACTTGGTTCTATAATTGCTGCTTGTCAGAGTCTCACATGGAGTCGGTAGAAACATAAAGATAGAAGGGAATTAGATAAGGGGCATAACCCCAATACAAGGGAGACACACTCGAATGCTCGAACAATCTAGAGCCTTCGAGAAACATAGGTCAGTTCGCCTACAGCTCCGTGGACACGCTGACCGCGTGCCAGGACCTGTTCCACGAGAAGCTCGAGGAGAGTTACAGCCGGTGTCCGATCAAGACACGTTAGAGGGCAGACGCCGACTGGACATCGAACAAGCAACAGGGCTTAACTTAAGGGGGACGTGTTAGATTGAACACAAGTGTATTTAGGAGTGTTACTCACTAGATAGATAGATGATAGAGTTTGTTGTAATGATCATGTATGATGGCTTTATGATTGCTTTGTTATAAACTCCTGTGATGTGCAACTCGAACGTAGCTGGCTGCGAAAACCATTCTTCGCCAGCTTACTGTAAATAAATGATATCAGATAGTATCAGAACGGAGTTTGTTGCCTGTATGAACCCAGGTTTCATTCCCCTAGGTATCTAGGACGGTGACAGGCTATTTGGGGGCCAAGCCAGTTTTGGCAAGCGCAAGTTTCACTTTCCCGACAGCTCTTGGTTTTGCCAAGTAAAATATATCGTACATAACAAAGTCTAGAACTTTGCAGCTACTATCGTATCATCTATTAATGAGCTATTGTAGTCCCTCTAGAAATGTATTTGCGAATTATGTTCATGAAATTTGACATTGACATGACTGGACAATTACAGTGACAATTACTAATGTGTTTTTTTTTTATTCCAATATCAGATGATTGTTCCGCGAAAGATTGTGTGTATGTTAACTGTTCTCCAGCAGTGGCGAGAAAATAGGGGAACCAAACAACACTACAGCCAAGAAACCAGTAAATAAGATAAGTCCCATTTCATGCTCATTGCATCTCTAAACGATACGCACCATTTTTTTTTCATTGATGTAACATTTTTTCTATGTATTACAATTTATGACATGTACATACAAATTGTATGACCATTGAATTTATTCTATAGAAAGGGTGAATGTGAATAATTAAGGGATATAACCAATTTGTGTACACCTAAAACTTTTTCAAAGGGATTTAATTACTACAGATTTAACATTAGCTAAATTTACAAGATGTCAACATTAGAACATTGCATAGAGTTAGGAATTAAACTAGGTTATACAGCTGATAAACTTTCAGAATGGGCACAAAAGACACATTTAGAAAACATAGCACGAGAAGATAGGGCAGCGGAAAGAGAAGAGAAAAAGATGCAAGCGGAAAGAGAAGAGAAAAAGGTACAGGCAGTACGCCAACAAGGGTGCAAGAACCATTGTATTACATCCTAATCAAGAGGTATTGTTATTATTACCTGACAAGAGAAATTTACTTTCAACCTCTTGGCAAGGACCATTTAAAGTTATTAGAAGAATTTCGGAAGTTGACTACGACATCTCTTTAAATGGCAAATTGAAAATTTTCCATGTCAATATGTTAAAACCTTACTATTCTAGGATTGACAGTGACATGAACAATCAGACGCAGAAAACAGAGGACAATGACCATACTGACAAGAACGACGACCAGAACGAAACGACAACCAGACGACTTAACGACACTACTACAAACGAAAATCTACGCGAAGAATCATTAACGACACATTCTTTTCACAACGAATACGACGAAGTCAACGACACATTAGCAACGATTATTTTGGACGATGACGACAATGACATTGTAGACAATTTACAAACAGTAGCATCAGTAATAAATCAGACTGACATAGCCAATACTGAAATTCCAGTACCTATCATGAACGACAACGGTACAGTACAGGACATAAAAATCTCCGACACTGTGACACAACCTCAACGACAAGACATTCTGTCGCTTCTTAACGACTATAAAACTATCTTCTCAAACCGACCTGGACATACTGACAAAATAACGCACTCCATCATTTTGACAGATGTAACGCCTATCAAATGTAGACCATACTCAATTCCATTACATTATAGAGCAAATCTGGACAAGGAAATATTAGACTTGGAACAAAACAAAATAATACAAAAGACTATGTCCGAATACTCTTCTCCAATTGTTCTGGTGAAGAAAAAGGACCAAACCATTCGTTTATGCATAGATTACAGAAGGGTCAATACTGTAACAACGACAGATGCTGAGCCAATGTACAGCTGTGAGGACCTCATTTTAAATATGTCTAAATCATCCATTTTTTCGAAACTTGACTTAACAAAAGGTTACTGGCAGATACCACTATCTCCCTCTTCTAGGCATATAACCGCATTCTCTACACCACTAGGCTTATATAAATGGAGATATCTTCCTTTTGGCCTGAAAACCGCACCTGCCACATTTATTAGGTTAACTAGGCTGTTGTTACACGGCATCAAGGACGTACAATCCTATATAGATGATATTTGTATCCATTCTTCAGCCATGACTTCCCACTTAGTTACACTCCGACAAGTCTTTAATCAAATTCTTCTTTTTGGACTCACTGTCAAACCTTCCAAGGTTGAAATAGGCTATAAACAAATAGACTTCTTAGGTCATAGGAGTTCGGAAGGTAAACTACTAACGGATGATAGAATTGTATCAAAAATTATCAACCTGCAAGTACCAACTACAAAAAAAAAAGAAAACAAGTCAGAAGTCTTTTAGGTCTCATAAACTATTATTCCAAATTTATACCAAACTGGGCAGAACTTACATCAGTCTTTTCAAATTTGTTGACCAAAAGTCAACCAGATAAATTATGTAAGAGTATCCGTTTAGAGGATGCAATTTGCAAATTGAAAATCATTTTTTCGAATCCACCCATATTGAAATTACCAAACATAGATTTACCATTTATATTAACTACAGATGCAAGCGCGATCGCCTTTGGAGGATGCCTGATGCAGGAATACGAACACGTGAGATACCCGATCCTGTATGTCAGCCGTAAACTGAAAGTAGCGGAAACAAAGTATTCGACAGCTGAATTGGAGGCACTAAGTTTGTTTTTTTGTGTTACTCGTTTATCTAAGTTCCTCTTAGGTTCCCATTTCGTTGTTCTGACGGATAATTCGCCACTGCTGGTGATTAAAGAAGGAAACCCCAAGAACCATCGATTAGCAAGATGGTGTCTTCTGCTTCAGGATTTCGACTTTGAAATCCGTCACATTAAAGGTACGGATAATATAATACCTGACATATTATCACGGCTAACCAATGCACCAGCAGATTAACACTATTTACATTAATTAGTGGCTATATGATAAGCTGTGATATTTTAGTCTGTTGCATAAAGAGTGTATCTCTACACTTACTGTAGAACTTTAATTTGGAATTGTAAACAGCTGACATAATACTCTACTTATAGCTATCAAAAGTATGGGCAAATATTAATGTTATGATAAATGGAAACATCTGGTTTAAGCACAATAAAAGACGAATTTACACATGGAAAAGCTTTGATAATAAAGAAACTTAACCGAATTGATCACATTTTTATAAATAAATTTATAAATGCATTAATTAATATAAGTTGTCTAAGAGCAAAAATGGCGTCTGTGCATCCTTTGTTTTTCCTAAATCCAAGCTGCGTTTCGCTTAGCTGGGGTTCTAAAGTAGTTCGTAATCTTTTTTCAAGAATTTTGCAAAATATTTTCCCAGTATGACTCAACAGTGAAATGCCTCTGTATTGTGTGCAATCTCTTTTGCTGCCTTTGTTTTTCCAAATTGGGATAATTATGGCGTTTCCCCAGTCTCGTGGTGTCTGTTGTTCTACCCAAACATGGTTGAATAGTCTATGTAGCCAAGCTGTTCCTACTTCCCTTGCTGCTTTAATTAGTTCATTTGGTATTTCATCCTGTCCTGGTGATTTGTTCAATGGGGCTAATCTGATGGCTTCTATAATTTCTTCTTTTAGTATGTCTGGTTCTAGTTCCTCGGTGACATCTTATAGAAAAATCAATTGAATTCAATGAAACACTCTACTTAGCCTTTGTTGACCAAGAAAAGGCATTTGATAGGGTAGATAGAAACAAGCTGTGGGAAATCCTTAAACAATATGGAGTGAGCACACATCTAACAAACCTATGTAGAAGTTTATACGACAACAGTGAATGCATAGTGAGAGCAACTGGAGGACACTCAGAACCCTTCACCATAAGATCTGGAGTACGACACGGTTGTGTCCTGTCCCCTCTCTTGTTCATAACATATATAGACAACATATGTAAAGAAACCAGCCAAGCAGAGACAGCAAGAATACCGCATGACGAGAACACAGAAGAAGAACCATCTGCAAATCTAACCATTAGAGAACTCCTGTTTGCGGACGACCAAGCACTAATAGCAAAATCAGAAGCTGAATTACAAGACCACATGAATAGTCTAAACGAAATGTGTAGGGAACATAACATGAAAATTAGCACAAGCAAAACAGAGGTAATGACTATAACTAAAGAAGAACAAACAGCAACAATTCACCTAAACGAACATCCCTTGAAACAAGTAAAGAGCTTCAAGTACCTAGGAAGTATAATATCATCAAATGGCAGATCAGAAGACGAGATCGAAAATAGGTGCAATAAGGCAAATCAACTCATTGGACAAATGGCACCAATACTAAAGAACAAACATGTATCAATAACTACTAAGAAAGCACTTTACAACACAATCTTCCTACCAACTCTGTGCTACCAATGCCAAACCTGGACAATGACAGAAAAAGAGAAAAGAAAAATCACAACAACAGAAATGAGGTTCCTGAGAAGAATACTCAACGTATCAAGAAGAGATAAGATCAGAAATGAAGAAATCAGGACTAAAGTGGGGGTTAAAGCTGCTCTAGATTTTATTAGAAAGCAGCAAGTCAAATGGTTTGGCCATGCAAGTAGGCTACCAGTCAACAGCATGCCACAACAGGCAATGACGTACAGACCAGATGGAAACAGAGGAAGAGGCCGACCACGTAAACGCTGGACGGAGGGAATAACAGAATCCATGGGAATGTCGATATACGAAGCCCATAACCGGGCACTCTCACGAAGTTTATACTTCACCTCGACACCGCAAGGTACAAGAGGAACATGATGAGATGATGAGATTAATTAATATTAATACAATGCCCGGTGTTGGCTGTAATAGTGATCATATGCCACTATGTGGACAAATAAAAGTAAAATGGAAGAGATGTAAAGAAAGTGGTTAAGAACATGCGATTTAAGAAAACTGTTCTGAAATGCATCATATAGGAATTCAAGAACAATAAAGATAGACAATGAAAAATAGGTACAATACAATAGCTAAAGTACAGTGTATACATGAATAGTGGGAAATGGTAAGGTACTCTATTCATTAAACAAAAAAAAACAAAATACATGAAAGAATCCAAAACGCTAAGAAAAAATGGATGAGTGATAGAAAAAATGGATGAGTCAAGAAATCATAAAGCTGACAGGCAAGTCAAAACAGAGTACAAATAACAAACAAGAGTTTGATAAGATAAATAAAGAAATAAGAGATAAATGTGACAAGGCAAATAAGTCAGTTAAACGTTCCATGGGAGAAAATTAAATTAAATTATATTAACGAAGCAAAAATATATTCACAGACAAATCAGTGAGTTTGGAAGAAAGATAAGAATAAATACAGGGTGCTTGAAATCAAAAACTGGAAAGATACATGAACGCCTACGCCACCAGGCAGGGCACTTGATGAAGATGATGAGTGCCAAGCAAGAAGTAGTTGTGCATCAAAGATGGTACACAATGACATGAACAAGTATTATAATGTGAATTTCCGTTCACTGAGCATTGAAACTGGGGAAGATGCCACGAAACAAAACAAATAACTCAATTACCCTAGTATAGCGATATATCGTCCTTCTGTCCAAATGGGAGGTCATATGATTCGATATATTATCATTCGACACCGAATCAGTTAAATATTTAGAACTGCTCACGTTCTGCAATTATCTCTTGATAAAACCACGTATGCTACAATCTACTCTATGTTAGCGAAGTTTTAAAACATGCATCATCATTATGTGCAGTCCATATAAGCGTGGGCGGTCATTTTGTGCCATATCACACGATCACCAGAGTCGTGGATCAGCTCCGTGTCCTTGTGTGTGTGGGTGGGGAATGTGTGGTCGATGGAGGTATGGTTGGGTGATGGGTGGTTGGGGGTGTGGGTGGTTGGGGGTGTGGGTGGGTGGGTAGAGGATGTGTGAGTGGGGGATGGGTGTGTGGGTTAGGATGCATATGTGGGTGGGTGCGGGATGTTCGGGTTGGTGGGGGATGTTTGTGTGGGTGGTGAGTGTGTGTGGATTGGGGAACGGGTGAGGGCAGTGTATGCGGGTGGGGGATTGTGGGAGGGGGATGGGTCAGTTGGTGGGGTTTTATGTGTCCCTGCGTGTGTGTGTGGGTGGGTGTGTGTGTGTGTGTGGGGCGATGTGTGGATGGGTGGGAGATGTGCCTCAAACATTTGCATTGTTTATGTTTACAACATTCATTTGACAATGTTTTTTTTTCTTCCTATGTAAATGTATAATGCATCATTGATGAACGAAAGATGAGTGATTGGAAGGGCCAAATGTAAGACGGGCCAGAGTGCCAAACTTGTGACCCTTTTAAAATAAAGTTGATTTGATTTGATTTTAATTTGATTTGTCTCGACCATGCCAACTGGCCAAACCATCTAGATATTTACTTTTCTGCTTTGCCCCTGTTCTTTTCACCTCAATCTGACCAATTGTCACTAAAATTGTTAGTTTCTTTATTTTCTTCTCGTAATGTGCCCATACATTATTTGCTGCCTACGTCTAATATATCGAGTACATTTACGGTTTTTATTTGTTTATTGTAGGACTTGCCCATGGGTTTTTCTGTCTGTTCATGGTATTTTTTTTTGCATTTTTCTCAAAAACTGTATGTCTACTGCCAATGGATGATTTTCAGTTTGTCTCCTTATTTAAAACAATATAAAATCTAAAAACCCAAAACAGGTACAGAATGAAACTAACTTTTGGAAGAGACTAACGAAGCAAGAAACAAGAACAACTGGAAGGGTTCCACATTTGACCACTTCCCGAAAAGTGTTGTACCCTTACATACAGAGAATTGCCTTCCTGCATTTTAATGACAGCTGTATCACTGCTGGTCGAATGCTTGCCGCATGTCCAAGTGAAGGCCACTAAGGTAGTGAGATTACCAATAAGATGTTTTTGAACAACGTTGAGGAAAATTTCTCCACCGTCACTCTGTGTGTGGGTGAGGCTCACGACGTACAAGCCAGTTACAGGCGCGGTGAAGACCCCAGTGGACGGGTTGTAGTGCCCTCCCTCGTTACATGTGACCTCAGTAAAACCTTTCATGACCTGGTCTCTTGTGTTGAGCTGGCAACCTGTAGCACGCGCTGTAAATCCTATCGGGGATTGAGTCTGCAGTGTCTCTGAAATATAAACACACATTATGTACCGAGTGTGCGTTATGGGAATTTTAGATTTTCACAAGACAACAACCAAATGTTAACCACGCATGTCCTATCGTTGACTCCTGTCTGTGTCATGACTGCCTCTTTCTGATGTTTTTGATAAGTTGTCTTTGCGACATAGCCTCCACGAAAAGAAAGGTCTAAATTGCTCATTTTGGCTGTCCAAGGAATTTTCAGCATTCTTCTATGAAACCACATCATGACAGGAATTTTGTCGCTTGTTTGCTACTTCTCCAGACATTTAATCTTTAAACTGCATTTCCTCACCCTAGGATAAGGTTTGTGCCTTCCAACTGCCGCTCCTTTCAACCCGAATCCAAAATGTGTGATGCCGGGTTTGGTGAGCGTCGTCCAACATTCAGCTCTAACATAAAGCAGGTATCGTGTTTTTTTTGTTTTTTTTGTTGCCTCAATATAAAATTCAATATCTCAGTAACCAATTTAGAGAAAATGATGAGATTTAGTATATAACCTTATAATTATGTCCAGCCAACAAAACAAATTTTGTTCTGGAGATTGTACAGCAGATTTCAATGTTTGATTATATACAGTATATATTTTTTTGCCCCCGCACTCATTCCATCATTTTAAGAGTATTACAGTTTCAACAAGACACACCCCCAAATTTTTGAAATTTGTTTGCGCGGTTTTGCTTTTGGCAGACTGAGAGAATTTATATGGGGTAGGTTCAGAGGTGTCGTCAAACTGTGGGTTCTTTCATGAAACGTGATTATATAAATAAACCGACCGACCGACCGACCGACCTACCTCTATCTATCTATCTATCTATCTATCTATCTATCTATCTATCTATCTATCTATCTATCTATCTATCTGTCTATCTATCTATCTATCTATCTATCTATCTATCTATCTATCTATCTATCTATCTATCTATCTATCTATCTATCTATCTATCTAATCTACCTACCTACCTGCCTGCCTGCCTGCTTGCCTGCCTGCCGGCCGGCCGACCGACCGACCGACCCACCGACCGACCGACTCACCCACCCACCCACCCACCCACTCAGCCAGCCAGCCAGCCATCCACCCACCCACCCACTCACCTACTTTTCTGCCTACCTACCTACCTACCTACCTACCTTTCTGTCTGTCTGTCTGTCTCTCTGTCCGCGCTATTAAATATTGATAAAAGTTACTGGAAAAAACGTCAGGACCATGTGTTGAAAGAGGAAGAGGACTATTGGAGAAAGGATGGATTGAATTTTATGCAACCGAGAGCAATCATCAACCTACTGGAATCGTCTGACACAGATTAAGGTATGAGCAGATCGCAGACCTTAATCTACGTACACACTTACTGGGATATTTTGCTCCAACTATTCAGACGAATTGCAGGCCCTAAACATTACAGCATCAGCATCAGCTAAAGAAACAAGAAGGCAATGAAAAATAAGGTAAGAAATATATTCCTTCTACTTTCCTGTTAATTTACAAATTATTTACCCCGTGCCTCTGTAAATTCTCTGTCTTTACTAATATTACACATTGCACCCCTCTCGAGATTCTCCGTGGTGAAGTGGTCAAGCCGTCTGACTCGGGCTCCGAAGGTTGTATGTTCGATTCCGGGCCGCGTCCTTCATTTCACGAGTGCATTTTTTCGGAGACTCCCGAGGGTCGTCGCTGGAGCTACGGAGTTCGTGCTTTGTGCGACGCTTTCCGCGCTGCGGAAAGAAACTGAGCCATATGGGATAAACACCCGGTGCAATGCAGCCGACCCGACCCTGTCGATTTTAAGCTAATTCTTTCATTGCACCCACTCTCATACGAATCCGGATACGCCTTTGTGTGTCAACAGAATTAACATGTCTCACATTACCGTAAAAATAACTTCGTTAGCGAGAAATCACTAGTTGTTCAGCAAAAGATCAAAGGAATGTCGCCGCTTTCAATGATTTAAGTAGTTTTTGGACCTTTCAAAGACATATTCCTTGGGTGGGGGTAAATATAAGACGGCTGGAAAAATTTCATAACGATGCAACAGACAGTTTTCAAAATAATTGATCGTAAATGACGGCATTAATTTCCGGACAGACTATAGTACTGTTTACTATTTATGATAGCGCAGTCTTATCTGAATACGACCTACTTTACATGGCTGCATTATAAGAATTCCAGGTGTTACAATATGTTCCGGATAATATCTTCTTACGACTGAGTTATAAGTATAGAAAAACAGGAACATGTTGTCACAGCTAGAAATATCTATGGGACAAAAGCTAGAGGTGAGCACAGGGCAAGACACGAACGATCATTCTGGAAAGTCTGTCATTATAACCAGTAGCAGACTAGGTCTAAATATATTTACTGCCAGAAAACGAAGCTACGATAAGCTCATTAATAGATTTAAGAGTTCATCTAATTCAACACAATGAACCCTTAGTGAATTGAAACACATAAGTCACAAACAATATGTTGGACGATTTATTGCCTGGCATATTTCGCTGCATCTCCTCGGGTGCATACAGTGGAGTTATATATCATCTGAATGAATAACTGAATAATTCTTAAGCTGAAACAATTCATTTATTCACTTAAAATGGCATATAACTCTGCAGTATGCACATGACGAAATGCAACGAGTTTAGTCGACAAATCAACATCACGGCACACAGGTGTAACACATAAGTGCTCCGTTCTACTTCTAACTCAAGCCGAGTCCGGAGAATCTCAGCTCAGTGGACGAACTCCGTAGCACCGGTGAGGATCCTGAAATACATTGGGTAGATTTTTAACTCGAAATTTTGCCCTGTTAGCAGCGCTGTAAGGCTACTCTTTTTCGATGTACAACTTCCAAGGGATTTTTTACTTGCGCAAAAATACACTCGGGCGTCCGATCTCATTACTCAGAAAACAGGGGAAATTATGTTACTAGAAGTCCACGTGAAAAAAATCCCGGCCCTCACCGGGGCTTGAACGCGGGACCTCCAGCACTCGAGGTGGACACCATACCTCGAGACCACTCAACCCCCCATGCAGCGAAATATGCCAGATAATAAATCATGCAACATGTTGTCCAGCGTTTTAAAGGGGCCACATCATTAGGGGTCCATAGGGACCGGTTGTCATTGGGCAAGTGGCACATTGGCCCGTCCGCCAATTAATTATAGCCTGGAGAAAAACCCGCACATGAAACGATGCGCTATATTGGAGATCACGAGATGCGGAGAAGGCCTATCGCCTAGGCAGTCGAGAAATGCTCTTGCTAATGACAGCTGATGTTCTGGTTTTAAAATTAACATGATTATCAAGTGTTTTGCCCACTGGCGTAGGCGATAATGCTTGTCCACAACTTCTAATATCTGATTGCATGGATACATTCATGTGCCGACTCCCGCCCGTGCCATGACACAAGAATGTCAAGATTTTTCTTATGCTGCCTTCCCCTATCTCTCTTTCCGCAAATCTTTCCCCTTGTCACAATATGTTCCAGTTTTTTGTCTTCGCATAATGTGGCCACAAATGTAGAATGCCTCTTTCTGATGCTTGTGAAAAGTTGTATTTGCAACATAGCATCCCTCAGAATGTCTAGATTGCTCGGTTATTTTAGCTGCCCATTAAATGTTCAGCATTCTTCTAGAAAACCACATCTCCAAGGTTTCCATGGACTTTTTTTGCCTGTTTGCTAATTGTTCAGGATTCCCAGCCGTATGTTAAAATGGGTTCTATGTTACATGCAAGAAGTCTTTTTCTACCTTCCAATGGCAATGAAAGTAATCAAAATATGTTCTTCTTTTGATATAAAACATATTTTCTTGTATATATATATTTGTATTGCTCTGTTCGTTATCTCTGTGATGCATCTTCCATCTGGTGTTATCCATTTGCATAGATATCTGAATTACTACACCCAAAATAACAAAGAAGGATATAGCAACATTAGAAACAAGACACATACCAATGACCTGGATTCTGGAGCCAATGCGATCCAGCTGAAATATATAGATAACATAAACCAGCTTCATAATATGTACAGAGGCAATGGGAAGCACATGTAACTGTGTGATAAGCGAAGTAATGGCTGTAGCAGTATATAACAAACATAAATAACAACAGTTAGGTACGTGTAACTCCTTTGAAAAAGTGAGAGATACTAAACACAGACACAGCATACATATTATACAACGAACTCTTCAACGGTAACCGTAAATCACACTTTCAAGACAATCGGAAGAAATGAATCTTCATCATCATACTTGTTGGACAAACACCATGTGTGAAAATTATCGTACTGAAAACTATGAAATCATATGTGATATACTAGCAGGTTAAGATTGTGTATTAGAGAAACATCTGAACATGATATGTAATACAAATGTGTATAACGATTATATGGTTCATAAACATATATGGGTGGTGTGGTAGGTGTATCCCTTATCAAATGAGAAGTAAGGTGCTATAGGTAGGAATATTTACCAATTAGAACAGAGCGTATCAAATTACAACTTCAGTATGAGAAGGTTTTTTTTTTTAAAAGTGTTATCTAGGCTTTAATAATAGTGTTTGCTAGAATACAGTCTGGGCCAGCAGCTTTCCCATCCTTCCATGAGCTTGATAACTTTTATAATTTCCTTTTGAGATGCTTTCTCACATTTGATGTCAACGTCCATATTTATATGTTGGAGATATGTAGGCTCTTTTGGGATAGGTTTATTCAGAAGTTCGTCAAAGCATTCAAGGCGCCTGTTTTATTGATCTATAATATTAGTGAGAACATTCTCCAGTGCTATATTAGATCTTTCATGCTGGTGAGAACTTTCCCCAGTGCTATATTTGATCTGTAATATTGGTGAGAAAATTTCCCAGTGGTGTATGTGATCATTATTGTTGGTGAGAGCTTTCCTCAATACTATATTTGATCTATAATATTGATTAGAGGTATTCCCAGTAATATATTTGATATTTAATATTGGTTAGAATTATTCCCAGTGCCAAATTTGATTTTAAATATTTGTGATAAATGTTCACAGTGCTATATTTAATATTTAATGCTGATGAAAACTTTCCTCAATGCTACATTTAACCTTTAATGTAGGTGAGAACATTTCCCAGTGCTATAATTTATTTGATCCGTAATGTTGTTGAGGACGTTTCCTAGTTCTATATTTAATCCTTAATATTGGTTAAAGCTTTCCCCAGAGCTATATTGAATCTGCAATTTTGGTAACTGAAACACCATTTTCAAAGTTAATATTCACTTACCTCTTGTAGATGTGACATTGCGACTGTCAGATTTTCTGTGAATTCAGTTCTTAACTCGTTGAATCGTATGTTCTCCTCATTAGAGCGTTCGGCCTGACTTTGACGGAGCCTCAGTTCCAGCTGATTTAACATTAGATCCAAGTGCTCCCGATGCAGTGTTGACATGTCACCCAGCTGCGCATCCACTGTGCTCTGTTTCAATTCCATTTCCTTTAAGCGGCCACCAATGTTAGAGAAGTAGCTTGTATATGTCTAAGAAAATAAACGTTGAAGATACGTGTATTTCTCAATACAACAAAACTGTATAAACCTACTACAGAAATAACAATGGTGGAAGAAGAATGAGAGATGTTTAAATCATGTATTTTAAACACTGCAAAAATAACACGTGAACCACGAAAACATGCAAACACGAAGAACGAAAATAACAAGTTGATGGTACGCCGAGGTAAAGACAGCTTTAAAAGACAAAAACGAAAAGTATAAAACATGGGTGTTAAAAGCAAACAGGATCATGGTTACATCAAAAAATAGCGGAGAGATGGAAGCGCCTTACTTCACCTTTTATTAGGGATACCCGTATTCTGCCATCCAAATTCATTGTATATGGTATTCTGATGTTACAAGTTAGTGGACAACATCAACGTATGAACTGAGAGAAATTATTGTAATGTATCATAACATCACGCATCTTTGGACCCATTAGGGATACACAAAGTGGAGAGTGGAAAAGAAGAAGTAACAAAGACATTTATGATCTGTTTAAGTCCCCACTAATCACTGGTATCATGAAGGCTAATAGACTACAAAGGCTGGGACATATAGAAAGAATGGAAGATAATAGGGAAACAAAACTCACTTACACTCAGGAAATAAATGACCGTAGACCCCGAGGTAGACCAAGAAGACAGTGGAGAGATAATATATATACAGACCTACAAGCACTTGGAATCAACGACTGGCAAGAGAAGGTCAACCAGAGAGACGAATGGAGACGGATTGTATCTGCAGCAAAGGACTTCATTGGCTCGGAACGCTGAAGAAGAAGATCATAACATCGAAGGACAACGGAAGCTGGAGATCCCTTAAAGGCTGCCTTCATTGGGAAGACGCCACTTGTTGATCCTGATGATGATGTCACAGTCTCACCACAGTATTCTATAAATGGTTGCACGATCAGGCAGACGTGTTCAGGGCTCTTTGTAGTCATGTGAATTATGACCTGGACAGAATGGAGAAGCAGGGAGTGACCAGCTGATCAGATTAACATTCGGTACTCCGTGGAAGCCGGTCTCTCTGGCTGTGGGGTTACAACACTTTCTCTCTGTAATCCCGTTTATCACGCAGAGTCTCGCAGCGGAGCGAGAACTGAGGTGGTTCGACCCCCGCTCGTGACTTGCGGATACTGAGCCGGCCGCTCAGAAAGCAATGGCAAACTACTGAGCGTAATCTTGCCAAGAGA
This sequence comes from Cepaea hortensis, assembly GCA_963921405.1. NCBI lineage: Eukaryota > Metazoa > Mollusca > Gastropoda > Stylommatophora > Helicidae > Cepaea > Cepaea hortensis. The sequence continues at coordinate 184,029 of CAWUFQ010000618.1, forward strand.
TCAACAGACAGCTGAAAGATGCTGCTGTTGACAGCTAAGTCCTGTAAAAGGATACGCAAAACATTTACTCCGTGGAAAGCCCAGCCAGACACATAGTTAATGGAAAATTAATAGTGGGAAAGGCGATAATGGAGTAGGTAGAAAGGTACAGGACGAGAAGTGAAGGGAGAGTCAGAGAGAGAGAGAGAGAGAGAGAGAGAGAGAGAGAGAGAGAGTAAGAAATTATTAGAGAGAGTGACAGAGAGAGTGTGAGAGAGAGTGAGACAGAGCGTGAGAGAGAGAGAGAGTAAGAAATTATGAGAGAGAGTGACAGAGAGAGTGTGAGAGAGAGTGTGAGAGAGAGTGAGACAGAGCGTGAGAGAGAGAGAGAGAGACAGAGAGAGAGAGAGAGAGAGAGAGCGGGGAGAGAGGTGTGGGACTCTTAGCTGATTCTAGCAGATGAACACTCATCACATATTGAAATGTCACGAGAACTGTAATGTCGGTTCTTGACTCAACTCAGCTATAAACATTTTACTTTGTAACAAGTAAATTAAAAATCTACTTACGTCGTGTAATGTGGAGTGCTCCACGAGCTTGCCATTAACAATCATATCCTGTAGGTCTGTCAGCTTTCTGTCCACTTGTTCTGACATCTGTTTCTCGAGATCCCGTATTGCCTTCCCAGCCTCAGTAAACTGTCGAAGCATTGTGCTGGTCTGTTCTCTCTGACTCCCCGTGACACTCTCCTCCAAAGCTTTCACTCTGTTTGCCGTGGTCTTGTAGTTCTCTCTGATTTTGTGCATGTCTTCTTCCATCTGTTACACAAGTATAACATACGTGTATGTTATTAGCTACGAGTATTAGTATGTCAGATCTTAGTCAGATATGACTGAGCTACCGATGGCAGTAGACGGTACTACCTGCTTTCTATTAGCGCCGAATGTTGGGCAGTGCTCGCCAAACCCAACACATTGTGTCAACGGCTTCGAGTGGAGGATCGCAATTGTGAGGGTACAAGCCTTATCCTGGTGTGAGGACATCCACCCCGAGGACTAAATATCATGGCAAGCAGTCCAGACACTAAGCCTTGAATGGCAACTGGTCTAGGATCGAATCTCCGAAAGGCGGACATTACTTTGCTGATCCGGCAGCTTCTGCTGCTTGAATTGTTCCAGACGTATTGGTATTATCTCTCCTCTGGAGTAAACTAGGCAGGCCGAGAGCGGGATCAAGAAGCATTGGTAACACATGGTCTCTACAATTGAGCCCAGACTTTGTGCTATGGAAAGGTATAACTATATCCCTAGTCTTACCGCCATGGGTTGTAAATATTATGCTTTTTTGTAGCACAATGTAACTATTGTCTATAAAGACAGAACGGTGTCAGTGATGATTGTTATTACTAGTATTGCTATTATTATTATTCTTAATGTTATTGTTGTTGTTGCTATTGTTCTTATTATTTTTAGTGTTGTAATTATTATTGTCACTATTACTGTTGTTATCATTGTTGTCTGCAAGGTGTGGACTGCGCCTGGCCCTGCAGTCAGCAGGGTTAGGATCGGCTAGCCTCTCCCAGGAGGGGTTAAAAGTGAAAATTAGTAGCCTGCCGATGACCCGCAGACTACACAAGTCAACCCCACCTCCACGTGGTGCAGACCGGGAAACCATGACTGCGAGGTCATGGGCTAACGGGGATATGGCTCGCCAAAGGGGATGGACTCACTGTTGTCAGATTTGTGTCCTAAACCTGCGACTGGCCTAGCAAACCGGCAGGGAATCTTCATACTGCTCGTAGAAAAACTAAGAAGTATAAACGGACTGACCCAAACGGATATCGACTCGGCATTATTAATGGAATACGAGATAGATCAGCGACTCAAAAATAGGCACAATGAACGTCTGCGGTTTCAATAGTAAAGAAGAAGAACTTATAGAAACAATTGAAGAGAGAAAAATTGGACTCATGGGAATAGCGGACACCAGTACAAAGGAGAAAGGATGTAAGGGGCTCCACCACAGTTACACGTTTGTCTACTCTGGAGTAGAACAGTAGAGTAGAACAGCAAGAAAGGGTAAGACACGAAAGAACAGCAAGAAAGGGTAACCTCTCTGTCTTATATATATATATATATATATATATATATATATATATATATATATATATATATATATAACTAAGAATCTTAACAGTGAGAATAAAAGAACAAACACTTACAACATATGTACAAATATACGCACCATGTAATACAAACAAAAATGAGCAAGAATGCGAGGAATTCTACGAAGACATCCATGACGTGCTAAATAAAATAGATAAGCAGGACAACATCATAGTTATGGAAGACTTCAATGCAAGACTAGGACATAACAGAGTGGGCATAGAAAAACATCTGGGGGAATTTGGAGATCAGCATAATGAAAGGAATGATAACGGAAGTAGACTGATAGAGCTATGCAGCCAACACGACATCTATATAACAAACACATTCTATAAATATAAAGACTCACAAGTATACACTGGGTATAAATGGAACGATCTAGATACTAAAAGCCAAATTGATGTTATTTTAACAAGAAATAACAGAAAGAGAAATATATTAGATGCAAGGGCAGTGACCAATTTAAGTATAAACACAGATCATAAAGCAGTCGTTGCCACAATGAGAACCATCAGAAGAAGAACGCAAAGAGCATGAAAATCATGCAATGCGAATCAATAAACTTAAAAAACCTTAAAGACGAGGCAGTAAGGAAAAACTATGAGAAAGAACTAACTGAACTCTTTGTAACATTACTTATAGAAAGAAAAACAGTGGAAGCAGAATGGGAGATGTTCAAATCATGCATTTTTTTAAATACCGCAAAACTAACATGTGGAACCACGAAAAAAGGCGAAACACGGATAAAGAAAATAACAAGTTGGTGGAATGCAGAGGTAAAGAAAGCGGTAAAAGACAAAAAGGAAAAATATAAAAAGTGGTCGAAGAGCAAACAGGAATGTGATTACATAGAATATAGAATAGCGAGAAGTCATGTGAACAGAACAGTAAAGAGAGAAAAACAAAAAGACTGGGAAGAGTATGGAGAAACCCTAAATAAAAACTACAAAGAGGCAACTAGAAACGTCTACAAAAAGATAAGTGCAATGCGAACCAGAGGAGAGCCCTTTGACCCAACTGAAATAATTAACAGCGAAAATGGAGAACCAATAAGTGAACAAACACAAATCCTAATAAGATGGAAGCATAATTTCGAACAACTTCTCAACATCCCATCAGATGTCAAAGGAATTAAAGAAACCTACACATATGCCACCGAAGAACTAGAACCAGACATACTAAAAGAAGAAATTATAGAAGCTACCAGATTAGCCCCATTAAACAAATCACCATGACAGAATGAAATACCAAATGAACTCATTAAAGCAGCAAGAGAAGTGGCAATAGCATGGCTACATAGACTATTCAGTCATGTTTGGGTAGAACAACAGACACCACGAGACTGGGGAAACGCCATAATTATCCCAATTTGGAAATACAAAGGCAGCAAAAGAGATTGCACACAATACAGAGGCATTTCACTGTTGAGTCACACTGGACAATATTTTGCAAACTTCAGGGGAAAAGATCATGTACTGCTATAGAACCTCAGCTAAGCGAAACACAACTTGGATTTAGGAATAAACAAAGGATGCACAGATGCCATTTTTGCTCTAAGACAACTTATAGAAAAATCAATCGAATTCAATGAAACCCTCTACTTAGCCTTTGCCGACAAAGAAAAGGCACTTGATATAGTAGATAGAAGCACGCTGTGGGAAATCCTTAAACAATATGGAGTGAGTACACATCTAACAAACCTATGTAGAAGCTTATACAACAACAGTGAATGCATAGTGAGAGCAACTGGAGGGCATTCACAACCCTTCACTATAAGATCTGGAGTGCGACAAGGTTGTGTCCTGTCCCCTCTCTTGTTCATAACATATATAGACAACATATGTAAAGAAACCAGCAAAACAGAGACCGCAAGAATACCGCATAACGAAAACACAGAAGAAGAACCATCTGCAAATCTAACCATTAGAGAACTCCTATTTGCGGACGACCAAGCACTAATAGCAAAATCAGAAGCTGAATTACAAGACCACATTGAATAGTCTAAACGAAATGTGTAGGGAACATAACATGAAAATAAGCACAACAAAACAGAGGTAATGACTATAACTAAAGAAGATTAAACAACTACAATTCACCTAAGCGAACATACCCTGAAACAAGTAAAGATTTTCAAGTACCTAGGAAGCATAATATCAACAAATGGCAAGTCAGAGGATGAGATCGAAAATAGATACAACAAGGGAAACCAACTCATTGGACAAATGGCAACAATACTAAAGAACAAACATGTATCAATAACTACTAAGAAAGCACTTTACAACACAATCTTCCTACCAACTATATGCTACCAATGCCAAACCTGGACAATGACAGAAAAAGAGAAAAGAAAAATCACAACAACAGAAATGAGATTCCTGAGAAGAATACTCAACGTGTCAAGAATAGATAAGATCAGAAATGAAGAAATCAGGACTAAAGTGGGGGTTATAGCTGCATTAGATTTTATTAGAAAGCAGCAAGTCAAATGGTTTGGCCATGCAAGTAGGTTACCATCCAACAACATACCACAACAAGCAATGATGTACAGACCAGGTGGAAACAGGGGAAAGAGGCCGACCACGTAAACGTTGGCCGGAGGGAATAGCAGAGTCCATGGGATTATCGATACATGAATCCCATAATCGGGCACTCTCACGATGTTTATACTTCACCTCGGCACCGCAAGGTACAAGAGGAACATGATGAGATGAGACGAGATCATTGTTGTTGCTATTATTATTGATATTGTTGTCATTATTAGTAATGTTTTTATTATTATTATTAATTTTATTATTATTATTATTATTATTATTATTATTATTATTATTATTATTATTATTATGATACATTGACCAGATCGCAAAACCAGCGGCGACTGGTATAAAAATATTGAATTAGCATCTCATGGAGACTCGGGGTACAACGGTATTTAGCATCCTTACCTACTGACCTTGTGGCCATGAGTTCGAGTTCACATTAAGGCGGTTTTGTTAAAATGACCAGAACTTCCAGGTTGTCCCTGCCTAAACTGAGCATCATGAAATGTATGGGGTTAGAAAAGGCGACGGGAAAATATTGACCACACTAACCCTGGAGTACCGAGTGATCTATACAAATGTTTGCCACACTAACCCTGGAGTGCCGAGTGATCTATATAAATATTGGCCACACTAACTATGAAATGCCGAGTGATCTGTACAAATATTTGCCACACTAAAACTGGAGTGCCGAGTGATCTATACAACTATTGGCCACACTAACCCTGGAGTGCCGAGTGATCTATACAAATATTGGCCACACATACCCTGGAATGCCGAGTGATCTATACAAATATAGGCCACACCAACCCTGGAGTTCCGAGTGATCTATACAAATATAGGCCACACTAACCCTGGAGTGCCGAGTGATCTATATAATAATGGACTGGATCTAGCACAATATATCTAATATGCATTTAGTCATACAGAAGGGCTTTTAATTTAATTTTTACTTTTATCCCTCATCGTATACATAAAATCATGTATGACATTTTTTTGCATATCCTATTTACAGCACTGCTATTATTGATGTCTTGGCAAGTTTACGTTCTGTAGTTTTCCATTGCTTTCTGAACGACCGGCTGCCATACCAACACGTTAAAACCCAGCGCGACACGGTCTCCTGCCAAATCAGTCGCAGCTGTGTTTCGAACAGCAGGTAAGCGGAATTACGAACAGTGTCCGTAACGTCTTTGCCACGGAGCCCGGCATTCATGACATATCCGAATATAAATATGTAAAATAATATACAAGGGGGCTTCACATGAAAACCTGAAATGTTGTTTTGTATTTTGAGAATAAATTCTGTACAAGTAAAGAACACATGTACATTTGTCGATGTAGTCACCACCGCGTTCAATGCATGTCCTCCAGCGCCGATAAAGTGCGTGGATTTTTGTAGAAAAATCGACACCTGGGTCACTACTCTGTGTGACTAACCCGGTCATGAACAGTTTTTCACAGAAGTCACGTCGTTTTGAAACTTCCTACTCCACTCATACACTGGACTGATAGGCATGCATCATCGTACCCGACCTTCATTCGTCAATGAATTTCTATAGGTTTCACCCTTTCACTGAAAAAATACAAACGGATAACAGAACGCCGCCCCTCTTTCGTGCATGTGAAAATTGGGATGGCCATCTTTAAACTGATGGCCATGCATACCTTAATAATGATCCCTCAAGGATCAATTATCCTCACTGATGTCACTAAAAATGTCCACATCATGATGGGTTCGAATTTACGTTCAGTAGTTTGCCACTACTTTCTGAATGATAAGTCGACGGTAAAATTAAACTGACTGGTGTATGGAACTATCCCGATACTCTTTATTGATTTATTTGTATGTTATTTTTTGATGTTGTAAACATATGTTTATTTAGTACTCATCTATATACATAGGATATACAAGGGGCTTCACATAAGTATTTAGTCTGACCATTAAGGAGTAGGCGGAGAAAATTGCAATTTGGCACTGTGTTTATTCCTTCTCAATGTAGCCACCATCTAAATATATGTATTTCTGCCATCTCTGCGTGGCCTTGAAAAGACCTTCGGAATAAAACAACCTATTTTTCGAACTACATCAGTTATCACAAGCCAATATGAAATCTTCGTCACTGTCAAAACGATTTCCTTTCAGCTGTTTTGTAAGATTTGAGAAAAGAAAAATGTCTGACGGAGCCAAACCTGGAGAATATGGTGGGTGAGGAAGAATTTCAATATTCAAATCGTTGGCAGTTTGCAGCACAAGGCGTGCTTTATGGGAGGGTGCGTTGTCTTGAAGCAAACGCTGAATTTGCGTACAGCTTATCCCTCGTTTTCTGGTCACATCCTTTCTTACTTTGATAAGGAGATCTGCATAGTACTGCCCATTAACCGTGTTGCCATGAAGCATGTAATCTTTCAATATGACACCTTTGACGTCCAAAAATCAGTCAGCATCACTTTTTTTGCAGATTTGTGTGCTCTTGTCTTGACATGTGTTGGCGAGTCCTGGGTTTTCCACTGCATGCTGGCAATTTTGGATTCTGGGTCATAATGGTGAATCCAAGTCTCATCTACCGTCACCATGGTCGTCAACATGTTTTCGACCGCCACATGTTGAACAACTGGCCACAGCAATCAACCCGTGTTTGTTTCTCTTCACATGTCAGCAGGCGCGTGACCAAGCGGGCACACACTTTTCTCATGTTCAGTCTGTTGTGTAAAATTCTAAAAACTTTACTCTTACTCAGTTTTGCTGAACCCGGTATCTCGGCAATTGTCATTTTCCTATCATAGTCTAAGATTTTCATCACTTTTGCAGCATTTGCATCATTGCACTCTGAGGACGCTCGTCCTGATCTTGGCAGATCAGCAACTTGGGAACGGCCACACTTAAACTGCAAAAACCAATTTTTTTATAGAAGCATACGAAGGACAGACTTCCTCAAACACTGGCTCCATCTCCCTATGTATTTCTGTAGGTGTTTTTCCCTGTAACATCAAGAATTGTATCACAGTCCTGGCGTCTGATTACTCCATTGTTCTGACAAACCATTGGATGTGCAGATCTGGTCAATAAGGTGTGTTGTGCCATGCACCATATCGGCAAAACCAGTTGAGGAGGGAAATTCATAATTCATATGTCCATTACAAATTGTATGAACTATACATGTGCCAAACTTGAATTTTCTCCGCCTAAGCTTTCATGGTCAGGCTAAAGACTTATGAGAAGCCCCTTGTATGCATATATACATATGTGTATTTAGTACTCTTCTAGGACTCTCCGTGGCGAAGTGGTAAAGCCGTCTGATATGGGTTCCGAAGATGGGGGATTCGATTCGGGGCTGCGTACTTCGGTTCACCAGTGCATTCTTTCGGAGACCCCTGAGGGTTGTCGCTGGAGCTACGGTGTTCGTGCTTTGTGCGACTCTTTTCGCGCTACAGAAGAGACTGAGCCATATGGGATAAAACCCGGTGCAATAAAGTCGAATATGTCGACCTTTAAGCACTCTTCTTTATGGCAGTGAAGCCTGGTCAACTTACTCACACTAAGAGAAACGTTTAAGAGCTTTCATATGTGGTGTCTGCAAAAAATACTTGGTATTAAGTGGCAAGACAAAATCACAAATACTGAAGTATTGGAAAAATCAAGTCGTGTGACGGTTTGTTACATGCTCAGTCTTCGTAGACTTAGATCGATAGGACACGTTAGGAGGATGAATGATGGCAGAATACCAAAGGACATCTTCTTTGGTGAATTACAGATAGGTAAGAGATCTCAGGGTCGGCCTCTACTACGATACAAAGATGTGTGTAAGCGGGACATGATTGATACAGGCATTGATAATGCACATTGGGAGCAAGTCGCCACCGAACGTGTTGTGTGGAGGGCAAAGATCAGAAATGGAATAAAGACAACGGAGAAAATGATTGCAGATAGGTCACACATTGAGCGTGAGAGATGTAAGATGGTGCATGATGGGGGAAATGACAAGCACCCATTGTGAACGAACATTTACAGCGCAGTTTGGTCTGATCAGTGACATTCGCTACCGCCATGGATTGCAGTTATTGTGCCTTTTTAAAGCACATTTTAACAAAATATCGTCTGTCAAGACGGTAAGGTGCCAATGAAACGATGATTTTGTAAACTATTGAACGCAAACGCGCTAGTAAATCACAATCAGCCATAAATACTGGGGTTGAATGCGACATCCTGGTTTGGTGTGGTCAATATAAACCCCGGCTGCCTTTATTTGATGAGACATATCTTGGCACGATCAAGAAGCCCGGTCAATTAAACAAATAGATTTGCCTCATGAATTCGAACCCGCACCCCCCGTGCGGGAAGGCAAACGTCCATTCACAAAGTTAACGAGGCTTTTTTTTTTAAACAGTGCACTACTTACTTTTCTTGTGGTGTTATTAAGTTCATAGTCTGTGTCGTGATGTTGTTTATTGATTAGTTGTTGCATTTCAACATTTTTTTTGTCCACATATTCGTACAACCGTTGCATATCATCCTTTGTTTTTCTATTTTGACTGACGTTCTCTTCCAGCTTTTCGTCAAACTGTGCGATACACAAGACAAAAAGCATAATACACTTAGTGAATATTTTATCTGATATATTTAGCAACTTTCTAACAGAAAAAAATTAGCTTATATAGAGACGCAAATATACAAAGATACATTATCATATTACAAAAGGATAACACAGATCAAACACTTATAAAATACATATAACAAAGGCAATATCGTGGATAGATTTATAGGCGTTCACCCTTGCACGTTATCTCAACATTCCTTGAGTATGCACAGGCGATCCAGAAAGGCTGGGCCAGATATTTATGGCTTGAACCTCTAAGGAGGCCAAGACTGACTAACGGCTCTTTCATTTGTGTGCCAGGGCTCGCGGGTGTAAGACGTAAAATAAACGAGCAAATAGGCTCGCGGTCGTAGCTGTCGTGAGGAGTGGACCAGTAACAGGCCGGGCTGACATCCTGGACTCGCCCAGGGAGACAGGACGAGTAAATGTGTCAAGGAATTAATGCGGCAACTTTGGCCAGACTGCAGGGGCATCTAGTCAAACTGGGTCAAGCTAGACTACAGTGCCATGAGGGAATCATAGAACTGGTGTCGTTAGTCGCTACACGCTGAGGGAGATACTGAGGAGGGGATCTGAGCACTTATGGACGAATAGTTGGTTGTGCATTGAGGTTACTAACTAACTAACTAACTAACTAACTAACTAACTAACTAACTAACTAACTAACTAACTAACTAACTAACCTACCTGCAAACCAACCAACCAACTAACTAACCAACCAACCATTCAGTCAACTAATTAACTAAATAACTAACTAACGAATTAACTAAATAACTAACTAACTAAATGTGCAACCAACTACGTGTCTAACTAACTAACAAACTAATTAACTAACTAACTAACCAACTAACTTACTAAATAACATAGACACAATTATCAAACAGAGATTCCCAGATGTTCGAACTTACTTGTTTCATGATCGTCTCCCGAAGTCGATCCCCATCAACCATCTGCCTTCCCATCCCTTCCAGCTGACCATGAATGTCTGTCATCATTGCATCTTGCCTGCGCGTTATATTACCAACAAATATCTCTAGTCTTGGATTCACACGGTCCATGATATTTGCAAGTCCCTCCTCGCAATTGTTGATTCTTTTATTGTGTCGTTGGACATGCTGTTTTTGTTTGTTCTCGAGTTTCTCCAGCTTGTCATTGATCTTTGCAGGTGAGAAACATAGTACGTCAGGTATTACATGTTTCGTCATGTTAAAAATTGGTGGTATTGTTACAAATATGTAATGGAAGTAAGTGAGTTACATTTTGAAATGGGGAAACTGAAAATGGTTATTTGTGGTATCCGAGGGTGTCGTCTGCTTGGTCTTGCATAATGTAACGCAGCTTTACAGAACACACGGAAAACATAGGACGTTGCGGTGACTAGCCTTCATGAGCAAACAAATACATACACGATACATACCATATAAACACGGGGGAGACACTACAGTGACTACATTAAAGCATAAGAACGGGATGAGAAGAATGGACAGATGAAACAAATGAAATGCGAACAATGAAAAGAAAATGAAATGTCTATCTGATGTGTTTTGTGTATGTATTTGTTTGATGGTTGTATTTGTGGCTAATGCGTTAAGAATGCAGTTCGCAACCACGCAGACCGCATTCGAAACACAGCTGAGTTGCAATTTGGAAGCAGACCACCTTGTTATGATGTCCATATAATGGTATGAGCGCAAATCATTCAGAAAGCAATGGCAAACTACTTGCCCAGGAATCGAAAACAGCTAAAACATTCTGGAGTTGACTGCTACGTCTTGTAAAGGATATGCAACTAATATTCGTTTCTTGTTTACTGATGAAGACTAGTCGACTCAACGACCCATGACTTCCGTAATTGTGTTCTGTAAATCTGCATTACTTTGTGTTATTTTATATTGTTGACATTTCCACTGTTTTACTGCAGTTCCACTAATGCTATTCATACTTGCCCTTGCATGTACGTGGTGTGTACACAAGTAGGTCAGTTGTGCTACTTCATGTGTAATTTCCTACACATTCTTCAACCGCTGGCTTACAGTAACAAATTTTCTCCAGAGTGGTATTCGTGGTGTTTGGTCCACTGACATTTCACCAATGGATAAGGGACCTCGTTCTTAAACATCCTATGTGCTAATGTCAAGTTAGCGGGTTCAAACCCTATGCCGGTCAGTGGGGGTAACATGCTGACTTCTCGTCTTTGACTTGGAGACATAAATTACAAATCCCTGTGCAGTCGGAGTGAATTCGCCTGATGGCGAGTGACACTGGTAATAGTGAAAACTAATCACGCAAAAATCAGCCCAGTGCACTAAAAGTAGTAGCAGGGGTATGGGCTAAAGTTCTATATGGCAGATGTGAATAATACTTGGATAACATGGAAGGGTACTGAGGCACAGACACTGATGTCCAAGTACAAAGAATGCAATCCTTAACAAAAAGAAATAACAACACTTTAAACATACAAAATAAAAACTCACCTGTTCATTCTGTTTTCCCAGTTCTTCTTGTACATCGTTTGACAGCTTATTGATTCTGTCCTCCATGCAGACATTGTATTGCTTCAGTTCATGTACATCGATTGACTGCGTGTCGATTCTGGCCTCCATCCGGATATTCTGTTGCTTTAGTTGTTCCTGCACAAAGTTTGATTGCTTGTTGATTCTCATCTCTAACTCCTCAAATTGCCTTCTCAGTACTTGTGTAGTGTTCGATTGTTCTCTGATGATCTTCTCCTTCTCCTCGCATTGCTTCCTCAGTTGATCCTGCACTTCCTTTGATTGCTCATTGATACGCATCTCCATCCTAGAAAATTGATTCTTGAGTTGTTGTAGATCTTTCGACTGCTCGTCATACATCTAAGAAGAACAAAATTGAAAAAAAAAACCCATTGTCATAGCAAATGAACCCAGTCATTGCCTAGCAACGAACAAACGAACAAACCAATTTAATGTTCAAAGGGCTTAAGGATTTGGTACTCAGTCCCGTCTAACATTATGTCCTCTCTCTCTCTCTCTCTCTCTCTCTCTCTCTCTCTCTCTCTCTCTCTCTCTCTCTCTCTCTCTCTCTCTCTCTCTGTCTCTGTCTCTCTGTCTCTCTCTCCCTCTCTCTCTCTCTGTCTATCTCTCTCCCTCCCTCCCTCTCTCTCTCCCTCTCTCTCTCTCTCTGTCTCTCTCTCTCTCTCCCTCTCTCTCTCTCTCATTAGACTCTGCATACATCACTTATGCGGCTAATCTTTTACAATAACAACAGTTGGGAAATGTCCAGATAAGTAATAGACCGTAAAATATTCCTTTGAATTTACACATCTAAAAGAGGAGATGAAATAAGCAGTTGTCGGTGCTAAATATTCAGATAGGCAAACCTACCCGCACATTAGAGAGCTGCGGCAGCGTGTATTTCCCTCATAGATTAAGATATTATAATTTATCGACCTATTTCCACTAGTAGATTATTATTATTATTATTATTATTATTATTATTATTATTATTATTTTAATATAAGGCCTCGTTAATACCTATGAGTCATAGCCGCCACATGAGCTTCATCTTTCTCATCCGCCTCTGCTAGTGGCCACAGCGAGGTCAAAGTGCAGATAACTACACTTTGGTCTTAGCCAAAAGGCCGATTCATTTATTTCCCCTCGTGTATTAAGATATTACAGTTAATTAAAAGGCCCCTTCTGTAGACATGGTGACCAACGCTTCAAGGCATGGACTATTAACAGATTGGCAACACATTCTCAAAACATTGCTGACACATTTTTTTTTGACACAATTTTTGACAATTGCTGATCGGCACCAACGCCACACGGCATGGACTATAAGAAGCCTGAAAATCTCGCATGAGAATCTTCCACGGAGATAGGCTTGTGCAAGGGAAGTGATCCTGAACGAAAGCAACATGCAACACCTGAAACAACAGCACAAAATTAACTCTTACCTGTCTGTTCAGCTGATCGACAGTTTCTTGTCTTTGAGCCTCCCTGTCATGGACCATCTTCTCCACCTGTACAAATTGCTTCGTCAGTTGCTCATCAAATTGTTGCCTTAGATGTTCTTGAAAGTCTTTCAACTGCTCGTTAAACTAATGACAAAAAGAAATTTGACAAACTATTATACTATTATTCGTCAAATTGTTGCCTTAGATGTTTTTGAAAGAAGAAATTTGACAAACTAGTATATTATTATTCGTCAAATTGTTGCCTTAGATGTTCTTGAAAGTCTTTCAACTGCTCGTTAAACTAATGACAAGAAGAAATTTGACAAAGTATTGTACTATTATATTGCGCGGAAAGGAGTCACCGCACGAATGTCATCAGAGATCGCAATTTTTGGAGAAGCAGGATAGCCGGCAAACCAATGTATGATGACTATTCGCTGTTCATTATTTTAGACATCAGGCCGTAACTAAACAACCCATTTAAACTACGTAGGGCATATATCGTAATCGGATTTAGTTCCATTCTGTTAAGTCAAATTCGTATTTCACAACTTATAAGGTCACTATAATCCAGGCCACCTTTACTTTCATGAAATGTCCTAGTACTTGTTTTATGCTGGGTAGGAATGGGAACCGTAATCCATTTTTAAAAAAAAGAATCTCTCGAGAAGGATTCGAACACACGAGCTCTGCTCAGAAGGTAAAGCCATTAACTACATAACGCTGTTTAAAATGTGATGATAAAGGCCACAGCTGTGAAAGATACGTGTAATCAGCTGCCACATATGGAATATGTACAAAAACACATATACACTACATGTGGTTTGAATTGATGGTTTATGGTTTAATTTTATGAATTTGCAGGCAAGTGAGGAATTAAATGGAAACTACGTAGATATAGTTTATAGAGGAATGATGAAAACACCATGGACGAATAGAAAGAACAATGGATACACCTTGTTAGAAGTGAACTCACAAAGAGAACTGGTCACTCACATCAGAAGAACAAGTCCACATTCATGGGTATGTTATGAGAGCACGAAAGCTAGAGTACGTAATTTCCTTTTTTTTTTTTTTTTTGGTTCGCATTTCCTTTTCAGGACATCGCTATCACCATCAGCATCTTGCATCTGATTGTTGCTTTCTTGGCAAGATTACGGTCAGTAGTTTGCCATTGCTTTCTGAGCGACCGGCTCACATACCCCGTAAGTTACCGTCACGGAGAGAAACGCTACCAATTCTCACACACATCATGTCACCTACGAGTAGAGTACGTAATACATCGGGCAAACTGATAGAAAAGAGAGGCAGTATGAGACCGAAGAGAAGATTCTGGACAGCTTGACATTATGACATGGGGAACATCAGAAATGAGTATCAGTATACGAGACAAAAGGCTGTGGAAAGACATGATCACCAAAGCCACATGGCATGGGTTATAAGAAGATTAGCAGCACACGAGACAGAAGGCTGGGGACAGATATTATCACCCGGGGGGGGGGGCTGTGTGGTCTCGAGGTATGGTGTCCGCCTCGAGTGCTGGAGGTCCCGGGTTCAAGCCCCGGTGGTGACCGGAGCTTTTTCTCGTGGTCTTTTAGTAATAAAATTCCCCCTGGTCTCTGGGTAGTGAGATCGGACACCCGTGTGTATTGTTGCGCACGTAAAAAATCCCTTGGCAGTTGGAAATAATAAAAAGAGTAGCCTAACGGCGCTGTCCGGGCAAAATTTCGAGTTAAAAATCTACCCAAAGTATTTCAGGATCCTACGGAGTTCGTGCACTGAGCTGAGTTTCTCCAGACTCAGATTTGAGTCAGGAGGATAACGGGATACTGATGTGTTGCACTCGTGTGCCGTAATGGTGATCCATCGACTAAACTAAACTAAACTAAACAGATATTATCACCAACACCACAGGGCCTGAATTATAAGAAGATTGGGAGTACACGAGACAGAAGGCTGTTGACAGTCGTGATCGCCAAAGCCACACGGCATGGACTATAAGAAGAAGACGCACAAGACAGTGATGAAACATGAGGTTTACAACACAGGGTTGTCGATATGATTCTCTATTGGCGACAATTTGTTTTTTCGCATATCCTTTACAGGACAAATCAGTCAACACAAGCATTTTCCAGCTACTGTTGATGCCTTTGTAAGTTTTACGTTCAGTTGTTTGCCATTGCTTTCTGAAAGACCGACTCACGTACCTTACGCAAGTAACCAACGCGACATGATCCGCTGCCGAATCTCGCGCAGCTGTGTTTCGTACGAGAATATACGTGATTACGAACAACGTCCTTAAACGGCCCATTGGCGACTAGTGTCACGATATTGACTCACTCTACAGTACTTTGTCAATAATAATTTTTTGTGTACAATAGTCCTTCATAAGTGCTTAAATGACCTCACACAGATCACAAACGACAATAGTCGCTGCCAGTGTCCATCAGGAGCCATAAGGGACGAGCGAACCTTATTTTCAAAGGGTTAGGAATTGGGCACGCAGGCCCTTCTGACATTCTGCCATAGTGTTGAAATAATTTGCGAATGTATGCGTAGGGATTAGTGGTGTCTTTCGTTTGATAAAAAATGTGTTACACACAGATTACATAAATGCAAAACATTACACTAAAACATATACTACAATACAACTACAAATGACATACCTATAATGCAAAACAATACAATACAATGCAATGCACTACAATACAATAAATATAATACAACAAATTACAATAAAACACAACACATCACAATACAACGCAACAAAACAAAATACAATACAACACAACACAATGCAATACATTACCTGCAGTCCCCATGCGTACAATTGCTTGTTCTGATCTTCGTTTACGGCGCTTGCCTGCTCGTTGATTATCCCCGCCATGTCCGCAAATTGCTGTTGTAGATCTGTCGCCAGCTCATCAAACTTGTACAAAGAAACAATATGAAAATAAAAACAGCATATTATGTGCATTACATCAACTCAGTAATTACTTAATAAGTATATAAATCTCCCCTGAAAGTCCCATCATGACGCGGGTATATGGTGCTAACTCCCCATGGTCACTTGACAATCGATGGCTGAAGTTGACAGTATCAGGCTTGCTATCTTATCTTCCAGTAGCATTTCCTAATGCCCATTTTTGATTCGTTGTATCTGGGAGTACATTGACATTTGTAAAATAATGCCTCATTCGGGAGATTTGAGTAAAATCCCACTTGACGGCAGACAGGCGCATTCATTAATTCGTTACAAAACGTCTTTTAATGGATGCTTTTATGTTAGACCAATTAGTATTGGATGGGCGTTATGTCATTATTAGGTAGTCCGCCTTTTGTGTTTTGTTTTTTTCCCAGGAAATGTTTTGGTACCAAATTTACACTGAGGAAACCTGGGCAAACATGGCTGTTTGAGAAATAACCCCTTTCTCGCGGGGATTCGAACATAATCCCATTTGCCGACAAGATAACGCATTCACTCAGTCATTACATAAAGTCTCTTAACGGATGCCGGAGTCTTAAGAGCTGTAAAAGATAAATTTAGAATATTAAGTTTACAACACAACAATGTCGAGACCAGGCTACATTGGTGATCATCATCAACGCCAGATTGACTCAGTTTCCATTAGTGTGTAACGGATTTTTGTCTTTGGTATTCATGAGCGCTTTTGTCACTTCCCAGACATTACACAAGAGAATCCCAACGTTGTCCTTACGCTACCAAGCCATTTATGGAAGTAAAGAATAGCATCAATGTAACTAGCATAAGGAAGATTGGTGTGGGACTGGACACGCCATCCCGAAAAGATCTTTAGATACGACAGTCAACCACCCATAAACACGGATGGAACTAAGGAGAGAAGAATGTCTGACATTAAAGGGGAACCTAGGACCGTCTTACAAGGGTATGGCACAATGGAGGGACATTTACAAGGAGTGTGCATTGTCTATTGTCTTCATTTTATGAGGGAAGAAGAATACAATACTAAAATATATAAAACAGTACAGCACAGTACAGTACAGTACAGTATGGTACAGTACAAATCAGTGCAGTACAGTACAATACAATACGATACAATACAATGCAATACAATACAATACAATACAATACATCACAATACAATACAATACAATACAATACAACACAACACAATACAATACACTACAATACAATACAATACAATACAATATAATACAATACAATACAATACAACACAATACAACACAATACAATACAATACAATACAATTGAGTTAAATACAATACAATACTGCCACATAGCGTACAGACGAGATACTAAAGTCATTGAAAGTATCGGGAAATCCGATAAGTGAAACCACACAAAGAAACTAGGGAAAAAAGTGGTCAACAACGAGAACGTCACACTGACGTAGATTGACAACACACAGACTGATAGGGACATTCAAGGGAGAAGCAGGAATTTGGGATCGTTATACAATTATAGTGGCTCGGAGCTGGTTAGCATTGGTCCATGGATAGAAAGATAATAACCAATGGAAGAATATTATACAAGATGGATAGAGCCATGGATTTAAGTCATCGCGGGCAGAAACCTAGACAAGAATGTATGCAACGGTGAAGACAGACTGGATGAATGCAAGAAGAATAAGTACGGAGATATATATATACAATGGCGAGTAGTGTGTACAGGTTGGTCGTATATGTAAATATCTATTTATGTTTGCAATCGTAGTTTAGATACTTACCTGGCAAAAACAGGCGATCTAAAAGATGCAACAGGATATGTAATGCGATGTTCGTTCGACATGAATGACGAGGACCATTCATTACACTGCATCTTTTGATGAGGAACGAATGACTTGCGCTTTGGATTTATATAGCGAGGTAGTGGTCGCGCAACTCCGTCGTCCCCGCTCTCTCGTCTGTGTCCATCTGGTTCCAGTGGCGAGCATGGCAAGACGACTGGAAGACGGACACAGATGCAGTGGACGTTAGGCTGCCACGGCCAGTTATCCCTGTATGTATCGACTCACTAGCCTGGAGTCTCGTGCAAACGGCCCTTCCGTTATTTCTTTTGTTTTCAGTTTTAAGACAAGCGTAGCGACAAGCAATGAGCGTATGATTACTGATAGGATCAACCAAATTTCCTCGCCGAAGACGGACTGGCCGCCAGAACAGACCACACACATATGAGGCGAGAAGCTGCCCACAGAAGATATTGCTCGTCTAAGTTGCGAACAGATCTCCCGATTTACGGCAAGCATATGACTACTGGCAGAATCAACCAGATATCTATCGGACAGACGGACTATTCACGCACACGCAAGCCAAGAGTAGCATCGCTAAAGCGCGCCCTCCCGGTACAATGTGATATATGCAAAACCACTGGACGCCTACCGACGAGCTTTCAAGCTACGCCGGCAGGACTGACCGAAAAAAAAAGTTATACCAGCTTACTGACTGTATTGTATTGTATTGTATTGTATTGTATTATATTTGCCATAATACTGTTGACTCCTCTTTACTTAGTATACATGATCTATAACTGTACGAAATCAACAGCTGGTATAAATAAAGTTCGGCTAAACTCTAAACAGCAAAATGACAGCAAAACTGGAGCTGCAACGAATGAAGGTAACGTTGTTTATTAGACAGCTGACAAATGTTAAGCCAATAGTATTATTCATTAGCGACGTTCATTCATTGTAGCTCCAGTTTCGCTGTCATTTTGCTGTTTGGAGTTGAGCCGAACTTTATTTATACCAGCTGTTGATTTCGTACAGTTATAGATCATGTATACTAAGTAAAGAGGAGTCAACAGTATTATGGCAAATACAATACAATACAATACAATACAATACAAAATCGCAGTGAAAACATAGCGAGTGTAGGATTGACTCAGAAATTACAGCATCCGCCTCTGCCTAGTGAAGACACTGCTTGATAGACTTCAGAGACAATACAGAATTTTACGAATAAGAAAGGATAGTATGACCCTCCACCCCCACCCCTCGCCACCCCCTCCCGATCCCACCCCATGGGGTATATATCTTAATATATTCTTCTCAGACATGGTCGAGAAACTCTGAAGGCACTTGTTGCTGACACTAAAAATTCTAAATGCGTTAAAATCTAAAGGTGCACTACGAATAGGGCTTTGTCCAAACTTAATTTCCAGACGACATCACCATCATCACCAGCAAGTGAGTTAATAAGCACTTTTTCGCCAAGCCTCTGGCTCAGAACATCCGACGTCTACAAGCAATTCTTCGGGTTTGCTTACACTAGCCTTTAGCTGTTCCTAATCTACCTAGAAGCAGCATATGTGTGTATCTCTTCGTCTTATCCCTTCCATTGACCTGCCCGACTTGGGAGTTCCTGACAGTAGCTGCCCAACCGTCAGTATAGTTCTTGGATCACCGGGGTACGTAAGCGCTTCGGTACTTTTGCTTTCTTTCACCCCAAACAAACTTTGCCAGCTATATTTAGAGTCACCAGCTATATTTAGCGCCGATGGTGATCTCCTCTGTGTTCGGCTGGAGTGCGTGTCAGTGCGTTTCAATTGCCCCACAACACAGTGTTGTTTCTTTGGGCTGAGGCAACCGTTTCTGTCTCCCTTCGATCCTCATTTGCATCGGTCCTGCAATCACTTTCCGGTTAGGGTTAGGGTTAGGGGGTAGGGTTAGGATTAGGGTTAGGGGTAGGGTACACACACTAACCCTAACCCTAATCCTAATCCTAACCCTACCCCTAACCGGAAAATGAAAGAATAGCGCACCACCGCCGCCGCATAGAATTGCGCACCCAGCTACGGCGCAATACACGGAAACCCCCTGAATGTTCGACGCAACACAGGGAACCCCTGGATGTGACGTCATACCCTGGGATTCCCTTTTGTTTGGGGTGAAAGAAAGCAAAAGTACCAGCGCTTCTACCATCTCAGGGTGGAGAGGCATCAGATGGGAATTCCCAGATTAGGACACCTACCCAAATATGATGAAGCAAATTGTCTATCCCGCTAGCATGCAGGCACAGTGGTCGTGTGTTCAACCCCCCCCCCCCCCACCCCCAATTGAAATGTGACTTTCTTGTTGTTAAAATGTCATAAACTCACAGGTCGAAACAGCTAAAACGAGAACCAGGAAATATATGGAAAGTAAAGGCGACAAGAGTGATATTGATATCAACACCCGTCGAGTGTCGAATGTTTAATACTATTATCGGGATTGAACCATATACACAACAGGTCTCATGACGTTCAACGGGTATTTTATTTTACCCACAAGAATAACTGAACTAAAACTGTCTTATAATTCACACAAACAGAGACAAAATTGACTGCTACGTCATGTAAAAGATATTCAACTAACCTTAACCTACAGAAGGACGTAAGATCGAACCTTATTAGCAAAGGGTCACAAATGGGGCACGCAGGCCCGTCTTACATTCAGCCCTTCCAACCACTCATCTTTCGTACATCAATTATCTATTGTGCATGTTACATTCACATAGAAACAAAAACACATTGTAACATGAAAGTTGTGAACATAAACAATGCATATTGCCGTGTTATGAGACGGGAAGGCAGGCAGGCAGGCAGGCAGGCAAATACACATACACGCACACACACAGACACGCACACATGCAAAAACACATACGTACACACCCACATACATTTTTTCATCATTTACAAAACCTCTCACATTTAAGCGCCCACTCAATAACACCCACATAAACGTTCCCTCGCATACGCATTACGCACAGACAATCACAACCTCATTAAAAAAAACTGTACTTATACATACTTACTCTGTACACGTACAGCATTGTGTAGTTCGGGAGATTTGGACTGGCCAAAAGTGCTTTCAGCAGCATGATATCAATAGTAATATATAGACAGATCAACAGCGCATTAAAAATGAGAACTGTCCAATCATATGTATATTCAGCGTTACTATATGACGTGCAAGCCTTGACATTGAATAAGCATTTAGAAAGTCGATTAGAGGCCCTGGAGATGTGGATATATAGAAGAATATGTTTTATTTCATGGAAACATAAACATTCAAATATAGAGTTTCTAGAAAAACTGGGAATGAAAAGAGAGTTGATGAATGAAATAAAAAAAGGTGCATGTGAAATACTTCAGCCATGTTAAAAGACATAACACTCATATGAAAACCACCCTGGAAGGTCAAGTTAAAGGCACGCGAGCAAGAGGTAGACAACGATGCAATTGGGAAGATAACATCAAGAGATGGACGAACATCAATCTGACAGAATGTGGCGAGAGACTGACAGTGTTGGAGATCCATTGCAACCAACCTTCATTGTGGAGACGCCACTTGATTGATTGATTCAGGTATCGCATATTCGAACAATCACTATAAATGTGGGTAAAGAAGTACGCCTACCTGTTTATTCTGCCGATCAGCAGCTTCTTGTTTTTGAGTCTCTGCTATTGCTGCCAACATCTGGTTCTGTTGCTTCTGCAATTGTTCCTTAACGTCGCTTGATTGCTTGTTGAGTTTCATCTCCATCTCTGTCACTTGGTTCCTTAGTTGCTGTTGAAGACCTTCCGACAGCTCATCAAACTTCTATACAGAAATAACGTGAATAAAAACAACATACTTTTTACTTGTGCGCTTGCTATCTCCTTACACACACTTCTAGTAGAACTTGACTGATTGTTGTGTGAATTAGCTTTTCCGGTGTATATCCAGTGTCTCTTGCCATCAGGTGAACCCACTCCGGCTTCATAAGTACGTGTAATTTATGTCCTCAAGTCATGGACTAGAAGTCAACATGTTAGTCCAACTGACCTGTGTATGGGTGAAGCCCCTATATCTGTATCACCACACCGGATGCGTCAGAATAAGCGCTCTTACGCATCGGCAACATATTATTTGCGGTACTTCAGTTCATTAACTACGTAGTAAGTAAGTAATTTCATCTTTTCACATCATGGAGGCTACATGGTATATGATGCTAAACCCCACATGTTAGACCAATTAGCACACGATAGGTGATGCAGTCAATATAAGGCTTGCCGCCTTTATTTCTCATGAAATTGCCTGTACCCATTTTACACAGGGGAACCTGGGCAAGCAGGGCACTTTATACGCTAACCCCTAACCAGCGAGGGTTCGAACAAACGCACCCTTGCCGGCATGCGAACGCAATTATTCAACCAGTGCGTAACGTGTTTAAAAATATGCTGAAAATGTCACAATTCTTAAAAATGCGTGTACCCTCGTGTCAGTGGCTAAAGTATGATTAATATTAGTCGAACTGTGGTGAAGCTGTGGAAATGTAAAGAATATTAAATAACACTAATGAATGTAGCTTTACAGAGCGGAAAACACATTATGTTGCGGCAACTAGTATTCATCAGCAAACAAAGAAATGTGTATTACATTTTTCATGTTCTCTTCATTGTTCTAATATTTCAACTTTTCCTTTATTTTCATTCCGTTCTTGTGCCTTAATATAGCCACTGGTGGATCTTCTCCGCGATTATATGTTGTGTTTTGTGTATGTTTGTGTTTGCTGATGAAGGCTGTCGCCGCAACGTCCTGCATGTGTCCATCTCTTGATGTTATCTTCCCACTTGTATCGCTGTCTACCCCTTGCTCGCTTGTCCTCAACCTTGCCCTCCAGTATGGTTTTTACAAAATTAAAATATCTTTTAACGTGGTCGAAACATTTCACTTGCCTCCTCTTTATTTCTATCAACTCTCTCTTAATTCCAAGATTTTCTAGAACCTCTGCATTTGATTGTTTTTGTTTCCATGAAATACGCCATATTCATCTGTATATCTACATCTCCAGGGCCATACACAGGATAATTGCTCCATCTCCAGTGCTGTCTATCGAGGGGTTTGTGTGGAGCGAGCAGCATGTGGGATTGCTAAAGATATGACGGCGTAACGTCAACTGGTTGAGCGGCAATGCTCCATGCAATAGATACATACCAAACGAAGAAGAACACACAGAAAAATGCAGTCATCATCACCATCAAGTGCCTTGCCGTGTTGGCTTCTTTTCCACCTCTCCAGCATGTTATGTAGACAAAGTTCAACCAATACTCTCTATTGTATTGTTTGTGTGCTGACGAAGGTTTTGACCGCAACGTCAATTTTATCACTTGTGATTGTGTCCGAATAAGGCTTACCAGTTTGTCTTCTCGAATTCCTTGATTAACTCATTCTATCGACGATGAAAAGAGACTGAGGCACATATGAAGCTATATGTGTGCAACGATCGTCGGTCTTTAATCAAGAAAACAACAACAAGAAAGCATGAAACATGTGTACAAATACAACCCACCAGTTCTATCTGTTGTTCAGCGGTTTCTTGTCTCTGGACCTGAGTGTCTTTGACTATCATCTCTATCTTGAAAAATTGCTGCTTCACTTGTTCTTCTACTTCGTTTATCTGCCCATTGATTTTCTTCTCCATGTCGGCGAATTGTGTCATCATTTGTGCGTGTATGTTTTTCCACTGCTCGTCAAACAGTTGAGAAGAACAATTTTACAGACAGTAAAAATAGCAATATTATTGGTCGTATATGGACTGAATTATTACGTGAGACATTTGAGCTGAGCTGACAAGAGTTGAGCTAAGTTGAGCTGAGTTGAGTTGAACAGAGTTGAGTTGAGCTGAGTTGAGCTAAGTTGAGCTGAGTTGAGTTTAACTGAGTTGAGCTGAGTTGAGTTGAACTTAGTTGAGATGAGCTGAGTTGAGTTGAGCTGAGTTAAGCTGAGTTGAGTTGAGTTGAGCTGAGTTGAGTTGAACTGAGTTGAGCTGAGTTGAGTTGAACTGAGTTGAGCTGAGTTGAGTTGAACTGAGTTGAGTTGAGCTGAGTTGAGTTGAACTGAGCTGAGTTGAGTTGAGCTGAGTTGAGTTGAGTTGAGCTGAGTTGAGTTGAACTGAGATGAGTTGAGCTGAGTTGAACTAAGTTGAGCTGAGTTGAGTTGAACTGAGTTGAGGTGAGTCAAGAACCGATATCATAAACTGCGGATATTTCCTTATGTGCTCCATCCTCATCTTTAACAACTAGCGAAGCATCCTAATACTAATGCTACCAGCTGTAAACTGTTCATGACTGTCTGGACTTTCCTCGGAGAACTGAGTGTCGGCCACATCATCTGGTCACTCCCTGCTGCAACATTCTCTACAGACATTGATAGTGTATCTGTTCAACACACAAGATATACGATCCTAAAGAGCCCTGAACACATCTGTCTTATCGTGCACCATCACCCCTTCCTTTTTTGAACACTGATGTTAGAAACCACAAGAAACACCCGTGTATTAATGAAGATCACAGCTATCATCGTTTACTGCTGTTATCAGACAGACTGTGGGATCAACAAATTGTGCCACATATATTGAATGACAGACGATCAAATGGTTTGACTGCCAGTTTACCCATTCGAGGCGAAGTAAGAAATGATGTTATCAGACAGATCGTGGGATCAAAAATTTGTATCATGTATGCAGAAACGCAGAATGTCATGAAAGATCACGAGAATATCGTTTTGCGATTATGCAAAGTAAGGTAAAACGTTGCAGGAAAACAGTTTACTGTACAGGTGAAACAATACTGTTTTTAGGCCAGAGAAAGGACAACCCCTCCACTCGGCAGTGAAGGAGTAGCCCTAATTCTATTTTTTAAAAAAGAGGAGGACATGGAACGAGCTGCAGGAGTCAGCAAAAGATAGGAAAACTTGGCGTAGGCGAGTTGAGGGATTCTACTCTTGTAGCGGATACAGGGCAACACAATCAGAAGAACGCAATACAGTTCAATATGATGGTTCCTGGCCAACTGTGTGGATAGGCAGGTTGGCTGGGAAGACCTTATGAATGTATTGTCTCCGGGCATATTTAGACTTGTTTCATTTAAAAATATATGGCTAGCAGACTGCCGTGCACTGGTTTTCATGCACTGATATGAGTGCCGGTCATTCAGAAGGCAATGGTAAACTACTGAACGTCAACCCCGGGATTTTTTGGCTGTTTATGATTTCTTGGTATGTTTACGTTCAATAATTTACTTTTGATCTCTGAACGATTATGGTATTAGGATATGTGGATTATAGCCAGTACTAGGGTGTTCGTGTGCTGTACAGACAATCTCCTTGTGTGATCGATGGAAGGAAACTAAGCACAATTTGAAATAATCGTGTGCTATAAAAGTGAATAAAACAATAGTAAGAAAGACGAGCAGGATTAAACCACACCTGTTCATTCTGTATGTCAACAATTTCTTGTGTTTGATTCCCCGAGTCGCTGACTATTGTCTCCATCTCGGAAAATAGCTCTTTGAGTTGTTCTTTCACGTCGTTTAACTGTTCGTTGATGCTTCTCTCCATCGCCAGAAATTGCGTATTCAGTTGTTCTTTTACGCCCATCGCCTGCTCGCCAAAGAAGGTGACAAGAACGATTTCAAAAACAGTCAATGAAAATGTGTTTTATCTTTGTGAATTTCAATAAATAAAACATAAGATATTGCACAACATAATGCTTGGCCCATTTCGTTATAACTCATCACGCAGCAGCAGGAAGGCGCCATTGTCTTCAATACTACTCAATACTACTCAATAATCAATTTTTTGTTTTCGTTCGCTCACTGTGTGTGAACTTAGGCGTAGTACATACACGTGCTATAACTTTTAGTGCACTGGACTGATTTTCGCGTGTGGATTAGGTTTCTCTATTATTAGTGTATCAGCTCTCATCATCATCATCATCATCATCATCATCATCATCATCATCATCATCATCACCTTCCACTTCTGCCGTCAAACGTCGTGGGGAGGAATAATTTGCGATTCAGCGCTCGGTGGACGGCACTGGATAGTGTCATTCCGTGTGATTGTACGATGTCTTTGATGTTGTCAATCCATTTTCTTCTTGGACGTCGTCTTGGTCTCGTCGCAGATGATCTTTGATGTAAGGCCAGTGATGGTAGTTGATGGTGTTGCTTTCTAACGACATGGCCAAATCACTTAATATCTTGTCCTTTAATAAATGTGGCACAAGGTGTTGATCCCGCTGTCTTTCTGACAACAGCATTTCTTACTCGGTCTCGGATTGTTAAGTTGGCAGCTCTCCACAGGCATCTCATCTCGCAGGTGTTGATTTTGTGAAAGTATGATTTGTATAAAGTCTAAGTTTGAGATTGGTAGCATAGGGTTGGTGTGAAAATGCTGTTTATTATCTGTCGTTTTTCGGACATGGGTATGTTTGGATGTTTCAGTAAGGGTGCTAGTTGATATGTACAAGTAAGTGCACTATCTTTTTGACATCTGATTTCGATTTCCAATCTGCCACCGTCTGTGATCAGACTTTCAAGATATTTGAATTCTTTAACTTGTTTCAGAGTTTTGCTATTTATCTGTAAACTTAATGGGCCCGGCGATCTGCTAACTTGCATTACTTCGGTTTTGGCTGTGTTTATACTCATATTGTATCGGCTGCATGTTGAACTGCAAAACATGCACATGCACGGCTGCATATTATTAATGTGATTTTGTAGACTGCCCTCATCGCTGAAATACAGGCACTGCTTGTCTGTAAATAGAAGTTCATTTATTTCATGTGGATCAATTGTTTCATCTGGAGCAAAGAGTTCTAAATTTTCAGAATCTGTTCTGTCAAGACTTGCTTCTTTGGATATTCTGTCCATGTAGATATTGAATAGCAGGGGAGAGAGCACACATCCCTGTCTCACTCCTGTGTTGACTGTGAACATATCTGATATACCTTCTTGTGTTCTTACTGCACTTTGGCTTGAGTGGTACATGGCTATGATGTTTTCTAACAGTTGCCCTTGTATCCCATAGTCTTAAAGAATGGTTCATAATTTGTATCTGTCTACTCTATCGAAGGCCTTTTCCTGATCTGGATGTTCGTCCATCACGAATGATGAGGACCATTCATTCATTGCATCTTTTGATTGATGAAGAACGAATGACTTGCGCTTTAGTTTGGATTATAGTGAGGAAGTGGTTGCGCAACTCCGTAGACCTCACTCTCTCGTCTGTGTCCATCTGGTTCCAGTTGCGATCTGATCTACAAACATAAATATTCTGCTGGTCACTATATTCGATAGTTTTTTCACATATCTGTCTGTGTAAATAGTGCATCAGTGCAACGTTTACCTTTCCGAATACCGAATTGTATTTTGCTTAACTGTTGTTCAACTATGGGTCTAACTCTTTGTTCCAATAGTTTTGCGTACATTTTCCCTGTATGGCTCAGGAGTGATTTATCTCTGTATGTTTCACACTCTCTCATATTGCCTTTCTGTTTCCATATTGGTACTATTATTGCCTGTTGCCAATCATCTGGGACTTTTTTTTTCTTCCCATGCTGTATTAAAAATCTTGTGAGCCATTCACTCCTGTTTTCCCACAGGCCTGAATAGCTTCTGTGGTTATTCCATCTGGACCCGGTGATTTGTTTGTAGGACTATTCTGTATAACTTCTTTGACTTCTGCAGGTATGATAGTTGGTTCCTGTTGTCCATGGCTTTTAGGCACAAAAGTGAGGTTTTCTTTGTTATGTGTGGGTTAAGTAGTTCTTGAAAGTATTCTGCCCACCTTGCTAGTCTTTGTTGTGGATTAAATATTGGTATACCTCTTTTGCTGTTTATGATGGTGGTTGGGTTGTAGCATGTATCTCTGTTTCACATTGTATTGACACGTTTATAAAATGCTCTTGGGTAGTCTTTGCTAAGTCCATAATTGGAAGACTTCGTAAGAAAATGGAAGAAGAAATTAATGTGGTTCAAGCTGGATTTAGACAAGGAAGAGGAACAAGAGACCACATTCTCAACATGCGTATAATAATAGAGAAGAGCAGAGAATTTAATGTAAACCTACTCTTATGTTTTGTGGATTACTCAAAGGCACTTTACCGTGTACAACATCAGAAACTTTGGGAAATCATGAGGAATATGGGTTTTCCATCACATGTAATACAACTCATAAGAATACTCTATCTAGACAAACAAGCAGCGGTTAGACTAGATGGCGAGACTTCAGACTGGTTTGACATCAAGAAATGAGTCCGTCAGAGACGTGTGCTGTCCCCCTATTTGTTTAACTTGTACGCCGAAAATATAATGAGAAATGTAATATATGATATAAACAGGGAGCTATATGATGCCCTAAATATCGGTGGTCATGACATACCAGATATTCGGTATGCTGATGATACAGTATTGCTATCCACAACACAGATGGTATAGAAAACCTAATAGCCTCAACCCAATTGAATAGTGAAAATTAAAGCTTATATCTTAACATAGCAAAGAACAAAGATAATGCATACAGATAACACTACTATGCAGAAAGAAATATATGTTAATGATGAAAAATTGGAGGTGGTGGAAAATTTTGAATATCTTGGGTCATTGATTACCAACAACGGTGACACAATGAAAGAAATTAAACGACGACTATCAAATGCTCTTCAAAGACTAAAACAACTGAATAAATTATGGAATGGGACAGGAAGAACTACAAAAAATTAGATTTTTAAGAGCATGCATCTTTCCCATTGCAACATACGCCTGTGAGACATGGACACTTACTAAACAAGCTGAACAGCGCATAAACGCCTTTGAATATAAATGTTATAGACGAGTTCTAAGAATATCTTGGGTAAAGAAAAGAACAAATGCATCCATACTTCAAGAGTTGAATATTGAAAAACGATAAAATAAAGAATATTGAAATATTACGGTCACTTAAAACTGATTGCCTGCCAAACAAAAAAATGGTCATACCCAAACAGAGATTCAAGGCAGAAAATTTGAACTAGAGGTATGCCACAATTTTGCTTTTAAAATGGTTAAAATTGTAGCAGATCTATTGTATTACATATAAAATTAAAGAGGATTGCACAAGGAACATGACAGTGTTAATAATAAATTGATAGGTTACAAATATTATGACAATAATGAGAGTTTTAGTAATAACAATTGAAATTAAAGTGTTAAAAATTATGAAAAAAATTCACTTACCAAGGCGTTATTTTATATCCGAAGCCGTTAATCCAGTTAAATTTAGTGAATTTTATTACAAACACCAGTTGGGTTCTAGAATATCACAAGAACTGCTCCATAACACGAATAAAACGCAATGAAATCATAACATTATGAAGTACATCATTTTCACACAAAATGGAAAAACCATCATTTGCTTAGGTTGTTGTTAGATTGTTGTTGTTCTTAGACTGTTAGATTTTTTTTCTCTATATTATTACCGTCTTCTACATAAATATCTCACTACTGCACAGGTTCGTTTTCGAATCTATCACAAAGTCGTTTACATCACAATAACTATAATATAAAACTATAATAGTAATGTCACAAAAATTCGCATCACAAAAATAAATTTCGAATCATGTTTTCATGTGTATTCTTCATTGCCATGCGGGATTTTGCACACGGAAGCAAGGTAATTCTTTCGTTCTGAAGTTTAATTCAATGGGACACTGAAATGGTGGACTGGAATGGAGAAATGGTTCAGTTTAAACCACGATAGTAACAAATCTTTAAAGTGGTTCGCGGGTGTCGCACAAGGGTTACGGGGTCTATCAGACGGTCTCTGGCAGAGAGAACAATAATGGAGGGATATATGCCTGGGAAGAGAGGAAGAGGAATGCAAAAGAGAAGATGGGTGCAGGATGTGGCGGATGATCTCCAGATGGGTGTGTCGTACGCGAGTCATCTTGCTTATGATCGAGAGGTTTTTCGGAAGGTTGTTATGGGAGTGAGATTCTGCAAAGGACATGCTACTGAATGATTCAATGAGTCTTTGCTAAGGGTCGCCATCTGTCCACCGTAAATTCTCCAGGACTCATCTTTAGATGCTCTAATTGTTTGTTTGGCATTTCGTCGTGCTATTTAATAATATTTGGAACATTTTGCACTACCCATAACCATAAGACACCACGGCGTCTGCTATACACGCATAGAAGCCACACGTATGTAAACAGAACGACTTGGTGGTCTCTTTAAATCTTTCATGGTGACATTGAAGTACGATTGGTCTTCAAATTATAACCTTAAAATTGGGATAGACATTTTAATTACCATGGAACTGTCTTGTAACCTGTCAATATTATTGTTAAGGATGCCAAAGGTGTTAACCACGTGACATCACGGTGCAAACGAACACGGTGACGCTATAAGCACAGTTTAAAGATGGCCACCCTACTTTTGACATGCGTCCAAGAGGAGCAGCGTTCTGTTGTCCGTTTTTTTTAAATCAGTGAATGGGTGAAATCTGTAGACAGTCTTCAGCGAATGCACGTCCAGTATGGTGATACATGCCTGTCAGTCCAGCAAGTGTATGAGTGGAGTAGAAAGTTTCAAAACGGTGTGACTTCTGTGAAAGACTGTTCACGACCAGGTCCGGCACGCAGAGTATATACCCACGAGTTAGATCGTAATCGCTACCACGGGATTAGTGCGCTATACTAAGAGTCTCCTTGTGTGATCTATAGGAGAAGACTGCAACCCGTATGCTCATATCCTCGAGGAATAAAAGTCATCCTTACCAAACACAAAATACATGGAGTTAAAAAGGTATACATAATTAACCCTCACCTGTTTATTCTGTTGATCAGCAGTATCTTGTCTTTGGTCCTGCATGTCTTTTACTACCTGGTTCATCTTAGCAAATTGCTCATTAAGTTGTTCTTGTATGACCTTCATCTTCCCGTTGATTCCCTTCTCCATCTCGGCAAACTGTGTCTTCAATTCTTTTCCTAGGTGATTGTGCTGCTTGCAAAACTTGTGACAAAAATATGTAACCAAAAAAACAACAACTATTATTCACTGTACATAATATTAGTCATAACGTAATGTGAAATATGTAAGTTTATAAGTATGTTAGTAGGTGTGTATAAAAGTAAGTATGTATATTAATGCGTTTGTATATATATATATATATATATATATATATATATATATATATTATATATATATATATATATATATATATATATATATATATATATATATATATACATTGGCACCTTGCCGTCTTGACAGACGATAGTTTGTGCTTTAAAAAGGCATAATAACTTTTAAATATGGCGGTAGCGAGTGTGACTGATAAGGCCAATTTGCGCTGTAAATGTCCGTTCACAGTGGGTGCATGTGAACACGTGGTCATTTCCACCATCATATATATATATATATATATATATATATATATATATATATATATATATATATATATATATATATATCTTATATATAAAAAAGGATCTCCGTATCTCTGTCTGTCTGTATCTCTGTATGTATGTATGTCCTTTATACGCTCGCGAACGGCCCATCCGATTGAGATGAAATTTTCTACACGCCTTCCTTTCAATCCAGAGATGCCAACTGTCGTACTTTTTTTTCTTCTTCTCCCTCCTCCTCCCTCCTCCCTCCTCCCCCTCCCAAAATACGTACGTCCAGGAAATGGTCTTCTACATAGACACTTCTCTCTGAGGTCCGCGATAACATATTAACCTGGTGGGATGGCAATCAAACATCCTACTACCTCCTCCCTCCTCCTCCCTTCTCCCTCTTCCTCCTCCCTCTTCTCCCTCCGCCTCCTCCCTCCTCCACTCTCTACTCCTCCTTCCTCCTCCCTCCTCCTTCTCCTCCCTCCTTCTCCCTCTTCCTCCTCCCTCTTCCTCCCTCTTCCTGCTCCTCCGCCTCCTCCCTCCGCTACTCTCTCCTCCTCCTCCCTCCTCCTCCTCTCATCCTCCTACTCCCTTCTCCTCCTCCTCCTCCTCCTCCTCTCTCCTCCTCCTCCTTCTCCCTCTTCCTCCTCCCTCCTCCTCCCCCTCCTCCTCCACCTACTCCTCCCTCCTCTTCCTAATCCCTCCTCCTCCCTCCTATTCCTCCTGTCTCCTCCTCCCTCCTTCTCCCTCCTCCTTCTACCTCTTCCTCCCTCCTCCTTCTCCTCCACCTCCTCCCTCCTCCTCTCTCCTCCTCCTCCCTCCTCCTCCTCCTCCTCCCTCTCCCTCCTCCCTTCTCATCCTCCCCCACCTACGTTCCTCCTCCCTCCTCCCTCCTCCTCCTTCTCCCTCCTCCTCCCCCTCCCTCCTCCCTCTCCTCCTCCTCCTTCACCCTCCTCCCTCCTCCTCCTCCTCCTTCACCATCCTCCCTCCTCCTCCTCCCTCCTCCTCATCCTCCTCCTCCCTCCTCCTCACTCCTCATCCCTCTTCCTCCTCCTCCTCTCCTCCTCCCTCCTCCTTCTCCCCTTTCCCCCCTCTTTCTCT